>SZWC01028035.1:9292-20991 GCA_023375785.1 Penium margaritaceum | reverse complement strand
AATTAATCGAACACACAATGACTCCACTACACAATGAATGCACTACAAAGTTACCAATTTACAATGAATTCACTACGTAGTGACTTCACTATACAATAAATATATTAATATATAAATATATTGTTTAATGAATCCACTCATAAATGAATCCACTCCACATTGAATCCAGTTCAAAATGACTCTACTACATGTTGACTCAACTACACATTGACTCTTATACACAATATCTCCACTAAAAACTGACCTCACTACACAAGGACTCCAATACACAATGAATATATTACATAATGACTGCACTACGCAATGACTCCATTACAAAATGTCTCATTTTCACAATGAATCCACTTCATAATGTTTCCATTACACATGAACTCCACTACAAAAGGACTCTGCTACACAATGACTCAAGAACACAATGACCCCACCACACAATGAATCCAATACACGATAATTCTACAACACAACGTCTCCAGTACACAAATACTCGACTACATAATGGATCCAGTACACAATAACTATAGTACACAATGAATCCACTAAAAATTGACTCCATAACACAATGAATCCACTATACAATCACTCAATTACACAAAAATTCCAATACATTATGCATCAACTACACAATGAATCCACTACAAAATGACTCCACAACACAATGACTCCAGTACAAAATGAATCCACTACAAAATGAATCCAATATGCAATGAATCCATTGCAGAATGACTCCACTAAACAACAACTCCATTACACAATGACTCCACAACACAATGACTTCACTACACAATGAATCAACTAAAAAATGACTTAATACTTTGATTCCACTAGACAATATATCAAATACACAAGCTATCCACTGCACAAAGACTCCACTTGACAATGGCATCACTACACAATGACTCAACTTCACAAAGACTCTACTTCACAATGACTGCTCTGTAAAAGCATTCCTCTTCACAATGAATCCACCAGACAATGACTCCACCACCACAGCATCTCCACTACACAATAACTCCATGATAAAATGATTCCACGACACAAAGACTCCACCATACAATGACTCCACTATACAATGATTTAACCACACAATGAATCCAACACACAATGACTTCACTATACAATGAATTCACTGTGAAGTTACCAATTCACAATGAATTCACTACTTAATGACTTCACTACACAATAAATATATTGTTGAACGACTCCACTCCTCAATGCCTCCAATTCAAAGTAACGCCAATACATGTTGACTCAACAACACATTGAATCTTATGCACAATATCTCCAATACGAAATGAATCCACAATAAATTAACCTCACTACACAAGGAATCCAATAAACAATAAGTCTAGTACATAATGACTGTACTGGGCAATGACTCCATTACAAAATTTCTCCTCTTCACAATCAATCCACTTCATAATGTTTCCATTACACATGAACTCCACTACACAAGGACTCTACTACACAATGACTCCAATACAAAATGAATCCACTAAACAAAGTCACCACTTCCCAATGACTCTATTACATAGTGAATATCCTAAAAATTGAATCAGCTACACTATGCCTCCACTACAGAATGACTCTACTACACAATTACTCCACTACACATAGACTCCAGGACCGAATGTGATCGAGGAATATTGAGAAGTGTGCACACTGGGATGGGGCCACCAAGAGGATTAGCACAAGGAGTTGAACGCGCCCGAGACAGGATCCCAGGACCGAATGTGATGGAGGGGAGGGAATGGACCTCCTTTCTCTTATACCAGTAATTACACATGAGGTTGCAACTTAATGAGACACACAAGTGGACAGGAGTGTCTGGAGACCCCCACCATGAGAACTTTATGGTAAAGGCTCGCGGCATTTAGTTAAAACATGGTGTAACAAGAGATATATCTCTAAGTCTATGAGAGCGAGAGAGATAAGCACATTGGTGAGCAAGTACACCAATGAGTGTGCACCCCAACCGTGCATCATGCACAACGAGGCCACGCCTCCACCCGGGGGTTGAGCCTGACCACACGGCAAATGAATAGGAAAGATAACCACCATTGTCCATGATAAGACAAGCATGGTGACCCCTCGGGATTAGCATGTATGTCTTTAATGCACCTCCACAACAACCCATGTGCATCTTTGGAGACAGACCAAGGCATCTGATAATGTTTGAGGTGATGCATCTGCCACAAGAAAAAGCACATAGTCATGAGAGAACTTTTGGAACATCATGTAGCCATATGTCACACATTAGGAGAGTTCTGTTGTTGCCTAGAGGGACTGAATTCACTGTGGACGACTTTTTTCTTGTGGGGCAGCCCTCTAGGAGCAGCCATGGCATTCAGTCCTTTGTATGTGTGTGTGTGTGTGTGTGTGTGTGTGTGTGTGTGTGTGTGTGTGTGTGTGTGTGTGTGTGTACGTTTGACAAGTCAAGAAGGCAATACAGATGTGAAGGACTACTGCCTGAACACCAATATTAACAACCTGTACACATAGGGGGGGGCTGGTTGACACCACATCATCAATGACAAGATACAACAATCAACTAATGCTTAAATATACATTATGTTCCCACACTATTATCCATACATCATTGTTGTATTACAAACATCATCAGCTCCCTTATGATGCCTCTGTCAAATTCAAGCATCAAGACTATGGCAGGGTCCATTTGTTAATCAAACTCCGTTGTTGATGAGATGTCATAAGGCCAACAATTCAGTTTTTTGATCTACAACACCGATATTGAAAAATCATCATTTATAGCAAGAACCCCATAGATATGGTCCGTTTTCCATGAAAAAACAATCTTGATGGGGACTATATACATGCTACACATTAAATTAATTAACCTGGACAATTGTAGTGATCAAAGGAATGAGTACCGTTGAAATCGATGCATGGATTGAGGACTTCACCGGTTCACAATCCTTAACCATAATTCTTATCGTGGTGGTAGGAAGTAGGGAACTACTCTTGCTAGGATGCATGGTTTGAAACTCTAGAGATAGATTCCACGTGCACTGCCATAGAAAGGAGCAAGCGAGGATTTGGTTCTTAGAAGAAAACCAACAACAGACAACAACTGTAGTGGTTAAAGGGGAAATGAGGTGATACACGCCAGTTGACCTGGCTACCCACGTGAGGCATTCGCCATGGGGCCTGGACGCCATCCATCGATCAAACCAAACCGAGAATTGAGCGAGCTTCCGGTGGTTCTCATACGCCAGGATAGCCCGGTCGTGTGGTCTTGAGGGGTCAGCAACTCAGATTCACCTGTTTATCACATGCATGACTAAACCGATGTCAACCACATCGACCAAGAGCGTATGTGGGTGTATTCTCTCCTTTGATACGTGTGCTCCATGCCATTTTAATAATGTTATAGGCATCTTATATCAATCACTAGAATCAAGTTTTCAAGCACATTGAGAATGGGTGTTGTGGACGTCACTTCTTCACTTTGTTGAAGCTCCAATAGTGTGTTATCCATAATGTGAACATAGGTGTTGCACCAGAGAGATTTTATTCAGATCAATCACCTACAGTAATAATGTGTGTGTGTGAACAGAGTCAAGAGGTCACTTGCATGTATTACACCCTTTGACAACACTCTCCACCTACAGATAAACAATACATATACACATGAGAGATTGAGTCAGACGTGTCCATGAAACAGCAGATGAACATGAAGAGGGGAAAATCCACGTCAATTACGAGCATCACAAGAATGCAGCAGGCCAACAACATGCACGACCATCTTGAACATGCTACTGCTGAGTGCCTTGGTGAGAAAATCAGCATGCTGCTGACGAGTATCGACCTAGACGGCCTGAACTTCTCCAACAGCAATGCACTCACAAAAAGTGATGCTCAATGTTGATGTGTTTTGTGTGAAAATTATGCAAGTCATCGTGCTCAGCAATTGCCTTCATATTATGATTGTCGCAACGTAGGGTGATGAAGTGAATAGAGACACGTAACTACTACAACAAGCGGGACAGCCACATGCTGTCACACGTGCCTGTGCCGATTACCATATACTATGTCTCACTCGAGCTACGTACAACACATCCCTCTTTTCCACTCTTCCAAGAGACAACAGTCCCGCCAACAAGAAAGATGTAATTTGTGCGGTTCCGTGCATTTATGTCATGTATCCAATCACTGTCCATGTAGCTGCCAATAAGCACAGTGGGCTTTGTATGATAACACTGTCCTCCTTGCATTGTAGTGAGTACATAGCATACTACACGTAGAGTAGTCTCAAGATGTCTCTGATATGGATGCTGCAAGAACTGGGCTAGGAAGTTGACCGAGAAGGCCACATCTTTGTGAGTGGTAGTGGCAATGTACATGAGGAATCCAATCACACTAAGGTAGTTAAAAATATCAACTGTCTCCCTCAGATGTGCTATATCAGGAGACTTATTAAGAAAGCTGACCTGCTTGTGTCACCGGTGTAAAAGAAGTGGGAACATCATCCAACAAGGACGTGAAGCGCTCACCAATATTGCAAACATAGGAGGCCTGATGTACATATAGAATATGATGCTAATGAGCATGCTACAACTCCATCTCAAGGAATACTCGAGCTGGGCCGAGATCCTTCATCTTGTACGTGGACTGCACCAAGGACTTGACTGACTGAACAGCCTCGGTGTAAGGATAGCAATGAGAAAATAATCGACATAGACCAGAATGATCATAAAGGGCTCAGGAGAAGCACTCGAGAAGAACATATGATCTATTGTGCTTCGAAAATAGCCACCTCTTTCAAGAGGGGAGGAGATCTCCATGTTCTAGTAGCGTGGTGACTGCTTAAGCCTGTACAAGGCCTTGCGTAGTATCCAGATCTTCTTTCTTCCATCAGTGAAACCCGATGGCTACACCATGAAAATCTCCTCGTCGAGACGTCCATACAAGAATGTGTTGTTGATGTCCACCTGCTCCAGAAGAGCGCAAGCAGTGATCACCACCCAATTGGCACAAATGTCTTGTCAAATTCTACTCCAAAGATTGAGAGAACCCTTTGGCAGTATGCTGGGCCTTGTATCCGCTGACAGTGCTATTGGGTTTCAGCTTGTGGCAAAGAACCCAACCAGCAAAGACAACCTTTCGGCCCATTCAGAAGTCAACAAGCTCAAAAACATCGTGTTGCTTAAGAACACTCACCTCCTTTTGCATTTCCTTCTTTCAGAGATCGGCATCAGCCACCTCACGAGCCTGCCAAACTGTGGTAGGCTCTGGAGGACCTGTGGGGGGGTCCACTTGCTACAAATCATGCAGCGATGTAGCCAACGATTGAAGCCTTTGGGGCACTGTGGAACTCATGGGCAATGAGTACGTTTCCCATAGCCGAGTTGGGGTGAACAACGTTGACAGCAAGACCGCGTGTACCAAGGCCAATCGGTCTGGTGGATGGTCTGGCCGTGGAGATTGATACACTTTATCGTGTGCTGAGAGGGCTGAGAGGGCTAGGTGAACGACCATTGGAGAGGGAACTGAGCCTTCTTTTGCCTGTGTGAAGCTCAAGGCCTACAACGAGGACCTGGGACTTGGGACCGAGCTTTGAGGTATTCACAGGTGTAGTGGTAAGCAGCTCAGGAGTAGGAGGCGAGCCGGAGGAAGAGTGTTGTGAGGAATACACTGGGACACTGGTAGATGCGGATGCTGACTCACAGGATACTGGGGCTGCACAGACAAGAGGTGATTTAGGAAGTGAAGTGGATGTAAAGCTGGACGGACTGAGTGAATCATCAGTAGTGGAAGTGATCGCTGACGACTATGGGAGGTCGGTGAGTTTTCCATGTCAAGGGTGCGTATAGATGCAAGGGTTCCCTCGAGACCTGAGCCGAAAACAGATCCATCCCTCCCAAGTCAACGAAGCGAGGACCGAGAGGAGGGTGACACATCACGGGACAATCACGAGGAAAGATATCCTTAAAGAAGAGAGCTTCACAGGACTCAATAACATGCCATCGATCAATGTCATAGAAATCCCAAGCCTTGGACAAGGAAGATACACCCAAAAGGCACAGAGACAAGCACGAGGATTAAGCTTGCCGCCCCGAACGTCATCCGGCAGCCAGAGAGTAGCAACACAGCCCAAGACACGAGCAAGTCAGAAGTCAGCCCGACCAAACTAGTGCTCAAAGGGGGTGACATGACAAGGAAGAGGATCATGGAGAAGATGGTTCCAGACTCATGTCATATAATAAATGTCCTTGAAGGAGAAAAGAGGGGACAATCCTGAAGCAGCGAGAAGCGTGTGGAGTCCATCACCAAGGGTGCGGTTCCAACATTCGGAAACGCCATTTTGTTGGGGTGTCTAAGGAGACGATGGCTAAATACATATATGGCGAGAGGACAAGAAGCAAGTACTGGACTCCATACACTCGCCGTCATGTTCCAAACAGAAAGAACAAAGACGGTGGCCAAAGGCAAGTTCAGCCTGAGGAAGCCACAACTCGAGCGTGAAACAGACATCACTCTTGTGCCAGAGTACAAAGACCAAGCGCATGCGAGAAAAGTCGTCACCGAGGCAAAAGACAAAGTGACCAACTCCTATAGGGTGTCATGAGCAAGTGGTTCCATGACATCAGCATCCAAGATATCGATGAGGTGAGCAGAACGAGTTTCCGAGGTGGAGAAGGGATACCGATGCATTTTTCCTTAAGCACATTCAAGACAGTTAGTCACACAGTGAGCTAGAAACATGGAGGTGCCACGAACATGGGTGGGCTGGTGGTAAAGCAGGGTGTTAATGGAGTCAGTGTAGATGTGGCAGAGACACTGATGCAATAGGTGCACGTGAGCCATGGAGAGGGAGCAAGCTACATGGAAAAGTGTAGGAGGGCACGTGGAACATACGGTCATAGCGCTTGCCGCAGAACAAGACACGACCAATGCGACATAAAGGCAATTCCACGGCTGGAAGAGAAGTCCATACTCTGGTCATCAAGAGTCAAGAAAGAGAGAAGACTGAGCTCAAGGGAAGGTACATGCAACACGTCAGGTAGAAAAAGTTCCTTCCCATGACCAAACAAAACAGATGACAACAATACCCTAAATAGGAAGAAGCTTGCCGTAGCCATGACAAAGAAAGCAAAAAGAGCCAATGGGACCCATAGAGATAAAGGAGGAGCTAGAGGATGTCATGTGATGGATGGTCCCAGAGTCAAAGATCCACAACACCTCAGAAAATAGCACAAAGGAAAGAACACGATTGACAACAACAAGAGCGGAATGCGGTAGGAGCTACTGGCCACAAGCAGTGAGACAACAAAGCAGGTGAACATTCTGCCATTCCTTAATCCATAGAACATGAACAGGAAGACTCACCTCAATGTAACTCGATGCAGCACCACCAAGTGTACTTTCGGACTCACATGCAAGTCATCCCAGACCTGAACATGCACCCTCACCTCCCTGATCACAGAGATGTCATTGTTGGACGAAATGGGAGAGGGGTTACATCCAACTAACATTCATCCTTTGGCAGGTCAGTGATGATGAGGACTCCTGACGATGGGCGCCGGTGGAGATAGTCAAGGGAGACCCATGTTGGGAGAGAGTAGGGGTCCATAGGAAGTCCATCAGAGGAACATCTCCCAAATTATGAGATCAATCCCAAGGAATAAGGGGCAGAAGAATCATGGTGGTGTTGTAGGTAGCGACAGCATGGGATATGGGTAGACTGCAGCATGAAAGGGCAGTTGAGGTAGAGGAACGAGAGGTAGTGTTATTGCCACCAGTAGAATGCACTCAGTACGCTTGCATCATAGAGACGAGACGAGCATCATGAGGAGCAGTGAGGCACTTAGGAGCACAGTGTCCAGTAGCTTCGTAGTTCTAGCACATTACTATGCTAGAGGATGAAGATGAAGAAAATGAGCTGTTGGAGCCTCTTCCTTTTCCACACCCACCTTGTCCACCCCCTGACCCCCGAATAGAAGAGTAGCCTTTCTCCTTCCATCGATCCCGGTCACTGCCGGAGTGACCAAGGAGGTAGGAAGTGTGGAGAATATTGAGATTGAAGATGTAGTTGAGGAATCGATTGAATATGACAGCGTGATTGACGTTTTGGCAAAGGTAGCATGATAAATGTGCTTGTTCAACAAAGTGCTCCACCCGTCGGTGAGAAGCTGCAATGTGAACTCACAAAGGACACCGATGCGAGGAGGAGCATCATCTGGGACCAATTCTACAACAAGGTGCTCAATTTCAGAGGCTTTCACTTCTCTAAATACTTTAGAGAGTTTGAGAATGAGGTTGTTGACAATGGAGATGACTGTTGGGAGCTGGCCTAGAGTTGTCTTGTCGAGACTACGTAACAAGCTGAGACTGTAAGTCCAATAGGCATCAACTTCCTCATCAGTACGCATAGAAAGCATGTTGAACTGAATAGTGAGGACCTTACGTGTGGCATGGAAAATTATTGTTGTGTGGCGCTTAATGAGAGCGTAAGTAGCAACGGGGTTAGCGCGTGCACGACGTGTGGTGTCTTCATTGTACGACCAGATCCCATCTGTGAGATCATCCAACCCTCTTCAAATGAGGGCACTAACCGCTCGAACTAACTTTGACCCAATGGGGACAAAGGGAGGATTACCCGATGGATTATGCTCATAGTAGTATTCCCAAAGTTGCTCGCATGGAGTCCATGCATTGAAGCTAATTTTCCAAGATGATAAAATAAGATTAGGATTGAAGTGAGGTGGCAATGTGTTAAAATCCCCTTTGGCCCTAGGGAGGCAAAGCTACATCTTTTGTTGTTGCCACGCCGGCTCCAGCAGCAAATATGAGATCCTTAGAATGAACGATGCCAGAGGTGGTGGATGCGGAAGCAGGTGTAGTGGAGAATGCAATCGTGACGCCAGCAGCAATGGACATAGAAGGTACGACGCCTAGTGTGATCTGAAGACAATTGAGGACAAAGTCTGCTATGTGGTCAGCAAAGATATCATGGTCGTATTGCTCATGACACAGCCGCTCTTCTCCTGTGAATTGGACAGTGAGTGCTCCCTGGAGAGTAGCGCGCTTGTCCTTTCAAATGGGGAGTGTCTCAGATCAGCTCAATGATGTACTACAAGGCAACCGATATAGATGCACAAATATGCCAACGTACGGCCAAGGCAAGGAGAAGAGCAGAGAGAGAGAGAGAGAGAGAGAGAGAGAGAGGCCAAGCTCACCAGGCTGAGTGACAAAGAGAGAAGAGGGGAGGAGGTGCAGTTGTGGCTGAAGTCGTAATTACTTCCATAGTAGATGATACACACATAGGAAAGCAAGCTATCCTAGGAAGGGTAGCAATTGTGAGGTAGAAATGGCCACTGTTGTTGAGATGAGCACAAGAATGTAGGAACTAACGCCTCAGGGTAATTGGCGAGTGTTGCTTGTTGTGAACACTACTCCAGTAGCTTTTGTTGTTGCTACCCAAGTTGATGACACAAAAGTAGCAGCCATCTGTATGAGTGCAGATGCATGCAAGAGGTTGTTGTTGTTCCAACGTCTTGGGATGGTGTCGATGTAGATCCACACCGTTGACTGGGTGGATGTCTTCGCGAAAGCAAAGGTATTTTTGCCCTTAAATATATAAAGAGTAATAGGGTAGCAGGAGAGCTAAGTGAGCTGAGTTGTTGTTGACGAGGTAGCATTCCAGCTCACACCGCCAAAGAGTCTGTCATAGCCGGAGGTACACGTGCAGGAATGGAAATTGTAGCCATTTTGGAAGATGGAAAAGCAGCAATTGTAAAGAAATAGATGCCGATGCGGGCAGCTATTGCCCCAACATCTCAGATGGGCGTGATTGTTGGCTGTTGTCCGGCTGTGGCAGCGGCCACCCACATGCAGCAAGTTATTAATGTTCCAATGTCTCAGTCCGACGTCGGTACATATCCACGCAAATGAGTGTACAGATGTTCTCCTCAAAGCAAAGGTGTGGCTATCCTTGCAAGTAGAGAGAGTGTCAGGGCAGTAAGAGAGCTGCACAAGCTGAGCTGCTACTGAAGAGGTAGTACAACTCACATGGCCAAAGAGCAGGCCGTAGTTGCGGGTGCCCGTGCAGGCATGAAAGTTGCAGACGTTATGACAGATTGCAAAGCATAGTAGTAGTCACAAATGCCGAATGCTGCTATGCTAACGTCTCAGTTCGATGTGGGTGCATACATGCATTAGTGTGTAGACGGATGTTGCTAGAAAAAAAGGGGGGGAGAAAAAAGGGGTGGAGAAAAAAGGGGGAGGTGCATCTGCCTCTAGTGTTGAGATTGAGTGCTAGAGCAGCGAGAGAGATGTTGCAAGTGCAACATCTCTGCAAGCTGCTAGTGATCAAGTAGCGGTCTCGATCACATGGTCAAAAAGCCAGCCGGAGCACGGGTGGTCATAGCAGACGTAGCCGCCGGGATGTTGTCAAAGTAGAGGCGAGGGTGGGTT
The DNA here is from genome assembly GCA_023375785.1 of Penium margaritaceum. Taxonomy (NCBI): domain Eukaryota; kingdom Viridiplantae; phylum Streptophyta; class Zygnematophyceae; order Desmidiales; family Peniaceae; genus Penium; species Penium margaritaceum. Next base: position 10,557 of record SZWC01028035.1, on the reverse strand, counting down.
TTTGGCTGGATCAAGTGCTAGGAAAGCAAGAGAGCTGCTATGAATGCCATAGTTTAGTATTTCACTCACTGTAAGGATTAGGATGCACCATGATCGCGGGCCCTATCCACGATCAAACGCACAGGGAGTAGATTTCCACCCGCAGAGGGAGGCGTAAGCCTCCAGAATCTGATACCAGTAGGTAACGATGCTGCTAGAATGCATGGTGTGAAACACAAGAGATAGATGGCACGTGGATTGCCATAGAATGGACCAAGTGGAGCTTTGGTTCCTCGGAGAAAATCAATGGCAGACAACAAGTGTAGGGAGTAACGGGGCAACGAGATGATGCACGTCGGTTAATTGGGCTACCCATGGGTCCCGGACGCTACCCAAGGATTGAATCAAACCGATAGGCGAGCAAGCTTCTGGTAGTTTCTCACACGCCTGGTTAACCTAGTCGTGTGGTCCCGAGAGATGAGTAACCCAACACCACCTGTTTGTCATATGCATGACTAAATCATTCTGAACCACATCGACCATGAGTGTTTGTAGGTGCATGCTCCTCCTTTGCTACGTGTGCTCCATGTTATGTTAAGCAGAAGATAAGCACGTTTAACAATCATTACAATTAAGCTCTCAAACACATTGAGAATGGGTGTTATGGCTGCAACCTTTGCACTTCGCTAAAGCCCCAACAGTGTGTGATCCATAATGTGCACATCGACGTGTCACCCAAGATTTTTTATTCAAATCAATCACATCCAGTGTCAATGCTTGTGTGTAAACAGAGTGAACATGTCACTTGCGTGTATTAACTGTTGTGCTTTGTGCCGTCTTGTACAGTTTACTGTGACCACTCGACCGTGTCCATACTCGTGCAGATCCCTGAGGCAGGCGGCCCTGGTGACACCGGCGCGACGACAGGCGGCGGACTACCCGTCTGGAGCTGACCGACCACTGTTCCAGAGCCCCAGATGTCACCGGGACTCCCTGCTGTGCTTTCTACGTCCTGCAGGCGCCTTTCGGCGGACTGGGCATGAGGCCCATTTGCATGTTTTTGCATTATATACTCGCTGTCAGTCGATGGATGCATGCATGTGACCAGTCGTTGCGTGCGTCTTTTGATTCTGCACGTCTAGGTTCAGACGGCGTAGGATTCTGACATGTGTGCGCAGAGTTACGGCCAAAACAGTGGTTTTGGGCCGGTTTTAGGACAGCTCTTGGACTGCCGCGTGCGACACCCGCCGTGCGCCGCGGCAGGTATTTATGCCCTGGACCTGTCA
>SZWC01028033.1:5293-22194 GCA_023375785.1 Penium margaritaceum | reverse complement strand
CGCAATGTGCTTTGTGCGAGCATGAAAAACACCAGAGTTCTCCGCAATGGCGAGAGCACTCTGGTTGTCGCAACGCAGCACAATGGCGGGTACTGACTGCCCAAGCTCAAGAAAAAAGCGCTGCAGCCAAACTGCCTCAGTAGCCCCTGCCCCCAAAGCCACATACTCTGCCTCCGACGAGCTACGTGCGATGCAGCCCTGCTTCCCGCTTCGCCAAGACAAAGCGGTACCACCGAGCAGGAACACGTAGCCAGTGCGACTGCGCCCGTCATGGCTCCAAGCCCAGTCGCTGTCAGTGTAGCCGTCAAGGACCACCGAACACTGCCAACGAAAGCAGAGTCCGAGATACGGTGTGGAGACCACGTACCGTACCACTCGCACAGCCGCATGAAGAGCTCTCGCACGTGGAGCCTGCAAGAACTGAGCGAGGAGGTTGACGGCGAACGCAATGTCGGGACGCGTGGTAGTGGCCAGGTACATCAGAGATCTGATAAGACGGAGGTACAAGGTCACGTCCACTGTCTCCCCCAACTGTGTAGGGTCATCCACCTTCAGGGCATCCTGCCCATCAGGTGTGAGGGGTGTGGAAGCAGTGGGCACTGCACCAAGGAGGTCGCTAAAGCGCTCCCCCACGACTCGTGCGTATCGTGCCTGATGCAGCAATAGTGTCCGATGTCTGCGATCTCGCACGATCTCCATACCAAGAAACACCGATGCAGGACCGAGGTCCTTCATCCTGTAGGCGGTCTGCAGGACAGCCTTGGCCTCCTTCACGGCCTCCAGGGACGGAGACGCGATCAGAAGGTCATCAACATAGACCAGGATGGCGGTGAACCGCTGAGGTGTCGGTAGGATGAAGAGTGAGGGGTCTGCCTCGATTTGTACGTATCCTGCACGAGTCAAGGTGCCAGTGATCTCCCAGTTCCAACACCGTGGAGACTGCTTGAGGCCGTACAAGGACTTGCGCAAGCGCCAGACCTTGTCACCGTCCTCAAAGCCTGGTGGCTAAGCCACGTAAATCTCCTCATCCAAAGAGCCATGGAGGAACGCATTGTTCACATCCATCTGGTGTAGTTCCCAGTCATGCTGAGCCACTACACCGAACAGAGCTCGAGCTGAGGTCATGCGGCCGACAGGGGCAAAGGTGTCAGTGTAGTCAACTCCCTCAATCTGAGAGAACCCCTTGACGACCAAGCGGGCCTTGTAGCATTCCACTGAGCCATCCGGCTTCACTTTCTTGCAAAAGACCCACTTGACCTGAATCGCCTTCCTCCCAGGGGGAAGGTCGACCAGCTCGTAGACTCTGTGCTCTCGGATGGCGCGAAGCTCATCCTCGCAAGCAGCTTGCCAGGCCTCAGCATCCTGTGATGAGAAAGCCTCCCTCAATGTGCCCGGGTCAGGCGCCATAGAGGGGGAACTCTGCGTGGCAAGTGCACACGCCTCAGTGTCAGGTCTGACGGCTACGAGATCAGCTGCTGCGTCACAGGAGAAATGGAACTCGCGAGTGACCAGGTCGTGCCCTATAGGGCACGCTGGGTGTACCTCTGAAAGCTCAGTGCGGACACTCAGGCCTAAGGCCTTTGTGCCTGGATCACCGCTCGCGATGCTGCGAGAGGAACGTCTGGGTCCGGAACCCGATGCTCGCTGAGCTCCAGAATCCAGTGGTCGAAGGCGACCACCGGGCTCACGGGAGTAACCGGAGGTCGAGGGGCGCACCTCAGGCTCAGGAACAGGTACGACCACAGAGACAGGTACGACCACAGCTGGTGAGGGCTGAGACGAGGCAGTCAGAGATGCCGTGCGCGGAGATGCATGTGTGGGGGACACTGAGCTGGGGATGAAAGCGGGCAAGGCTGGCCCAGACACTGAGACAGGAGTGTCAGCCGACGTAGAGACAGGAGTGGGCCGGGCTGGGTCAGACGCCAAAACAGGGGTGCCAGTGGACACAGAGGGTGATGAAGGAGGAGGCGTGGGAGCAGCGGTACCTGTAGGGTGTGAAGCAGGTTGGACAGGCGGGATCTCTGGACCAACGGCATTGATAGCCGGATCATCAAGTGCTGGAGATCGAGAGGGGACTCGAGCGGACACATCAGCCTGGCGAGGAATGGTCGCTGGCGAAGAGGTCTCCCCCATCCGCCGAGGACCCTCACAGGAAGGGACATGAGCTGCAGAGAGCGCTGTGATCGAAGTCAGATCACGGTATGTGAGTGACTAAGAAAACAGCGCGTCACGGGACTCAATGATACGATGGCGAGTGGGGTCCCAAAAGCGCCAGGCCTTCGACCGCGGGGAGATGCCGATGAAGGCACACAAGCGACCCCGAGGGGAGACCTTGGACCCCTGCTGGTCCTCGGTGTACCATACGGAGGCCACGGATCCCCAGACGCGAGCGAGACGAAGATCGGCACGATGGCCAAACCAGAGCTCGTGCGGTGTAACATGATCCGGAAGCGGACCATGCGGGAGGCGGTTCCAGACCCAAGTCATGTAGGCGAAGCCCTCGAATGCGAAGGACTCCGGGAGACCGCACTCAGACCGCATCCTCCATGGTGCGGTTCTAGCTCTCACATACACCGTTCTGCTGTGGGGTAGCAGGAGCGGAGACCTGGTGAAAAATGCCGTGCTCAGCAAAGAAGGAGTCCATCTCGCCGAGGAACTCGCCGCCGCGATCCGAGCGAAAGGTATGTAGCGTGTGGCGAGACTGACGCTCAGCCATCATGAGCCAGAGCCGAACCGCAAGGGCGGCATCGCTCTTCTGACGCAGACTGTAGACCCACTGCATCCGGGTGAAGTCATCAGTCAGCGTCAGAACATACCGGCCCCTCTCGGACAGCGACTCGACCGGGAGAGGACCGAGCAGGTCCGAGTGGACCAACTCGAGGGGCCTCAGTACTCGGGAACACGAATCAGGGTAAGTGCACCGGTGCATCTTACCATGAGCGCAAAAAAGGCAGTCGGTCTTGGGTGGCTTCTCAAAAGAAGCCACGTCAAGACCAAGAGCGGGCTGTGTCCGGATGAGCTTCGACACAGTGTCGGAGCCCACGTGACAGAGACGTCTGTGAAGCAACCGCTGGTGTTCCGAGGATAGAACACCAGTGACAAACGCGACCAGAGGAGGAGGGAGAGCAAGGGGAGGAGGGCCGAGCAATGCGGTACAAATCATCTACGACTGAAGCACGCAGGACAATGCTACGGGTGTCAAGAGCAGTCACAATCGCTGAATCAGCGGTATGCTCAACGGAGAGACCCATCAGAGTACAGGCACGCACATACAGCAGACTGAGCTCAAGATCAGGCACAAACAGCACGTCAGAGAGATACAGGGGGCCAGACGGACCATCAAAGCGTACAACCCCAACACCGTGAACTGGTAAGGACTGACCAGAACCTGTACGAACAGAACGGACAGTCGTGACAGGACCAAGTACCACAACGTCACTACGACGACACGTCATGTGGTGGGTGGCACCGGAATGGATGATCCAAGTGCCACCGGAGTCACGACTGGTGGACGTCACTGTACAACGAGAAATAGAACACTCGGCATCAGAGGTACGCTGAGCCGTCAGTGGGAAGGAACGATGCACATCACGAAGGTGAGACTCATGAATCCAGTCAGTGCAGTCAGGCCCTTCATCATCACATGCGGACTGTGCTCCCCCACACGTGTCATCACGAGTCACGAGGACGGACGAACAAGCAGTCTGTGACCCACTCGACGATGACAACACACTCGCACCTCCCTGAAAGCGAAGCGCCAGAAGATGACGAAGCTCGGCGATGGTGCGGTCACGTGGGTCTGGATCATTGCTGCTCGCCGGTGAGGATGCAGGAACAGCTGCAGTCGTAGTCGACGCGCGTCCAGAGGAGTGTGCGGTCGACGTGCCGGACGCGGTGCGAGCAGCATGGGCAGCCTGAAGTCCGCGAGTGATGCGCTCCCAGTCGAGCGGCTGCTCGCACTCCGTGTACCGATGGGCACCTCCACAGTTGTAGCAGTGCTCGGAACGACCACTGCTACCACTAGATGACGACTACTGCTGACCCGATCCGTGCTTCCTATTCTTCTTCTTCCCCTGGGCAGCTGCTGCAACGCCCTGCGTCTGACGTGAGTGTAGACGGGGTTGAAGAGGAGGAGGAAGATGAGGTCGTGATGGAGGAAGGTGAGGGTGACTGCAGGAGGGAAGATGGTGGTGAGGCGAGAACTACTGCAGCGAGGGAAGTCTCCTGATGTGCTACTGCTGCCTCGCGGGCCGACGTCACCTGGAGGAAAAGCTGATGGGCCCACGGGAGCAGCTGCAGGGTGGCTGAGAAAGGCTCGAGGGCAACGTCGCTGTACCGTGTGAATATGTCGGTGTACTCCAGGCGAACTCCGAGCATGATCGTCCGAAGCGCCCACAGCTGTGTGCCCCCTGAGGTCCCCAGGCGCATGTAGATACGCATGGCGCGTCGCCAGTAATCGGCTGCAGGCTCCGCTGGTCCCTGATGGAGAGAGTGGAAAGCACGAATGTGTGACGCACGCGTGGCGTGTGTCTTTGCGGCCAGTAGGGACAACGCCAGATCCCAGCCTCCACGAGGATCAACTCCGGTGCCTGTGCCAGCCTCGCCGAGGAAGGGACGGAAGTCAACGACAGTCTCGCGTGGCATGGCGTAGAGAAGCCCTCGCATGGCCCGGGCTGCTGTCAGCACATGTGCTGGATCTGTAGACAAGTATGGGCTGTGGTAATAAGGCCACACTCCCTCAGAAGTGGCCCACACCTGAAACAAGATCTCCCAGCAGTCAAATCCATCCTCGCTGATGTACCGTGGAGGTGGTGCCTCAAAGTCCTTTGGCTGCCGCTCCGTGGGGAGAGCAGCCGCAGGCTGAGGAGGGCGAGTGACGGGAAAAAATCCTGGAAGGGGATGATCACTGGGGAAGTCAGGTGACGGTCGTATCAGGGACACGGGTGGAGGTCGGATACCCGTCTGCAGCTGACGGAGGTGCTCCTGTAGAAGACGAATCTCCCGCTCCTGGGAGTCATCCTCGAAGCCTGGCATGAATGGCTCGTCATCAAGGAGGTCCGCAGGTGGTGGGGAGACCACACCAGGAGGTGAAGCAGGCGGGGAACCTGTCACGGGCACCTAAGCCGAGTGCTGGGTGGAGGCCGCAACGCCGGCAGCTCCCTCAGAAATCCGCGGAGGAGCCGTGGACTGAGCGCGCAGGAGCTCAGTCAGCGTGCGAATCGCGTCAGTCTGCTCTCGCTGCAGACGACGCATCTCCTCTTGCTGGCTGCGCGAGTCCTCAATGGCCTGCGAGCGAGGGCTCAATACCCCTGAAGAAGAGGAGGAGGGATCACCTGGTCCCTTGTCCTTGTCGTCGGGCGAACTCATGTCGCCGCTCACTATGGGACGACAGGTCAAGTTTGCCGGATTTCAAAACCGTCTGCGTTTCTCGGGGATTTGAAACGCTGGCAACTTTTGACTTTTCGGTTGAAAATTTGGCTAAGTGTAATGCTGACGTCAGCAAGTGGTTGCTGACGTCAGCACGACCTGATGACGTCAGCAACCAACAATGCTGATGTCAGCTCGTCCCCCCTTTTTTTTTTTTTCTTGTCACGGTTCTGTCGCTGCGCGGTGGCGCACGACAGCTCCGCGGAAGCTGCGCAGCAGCTTCCGCCCAGCTGCTGCTGCTGCGCGCGGCACTGCTGCTGTGCGTTGCAGCTGCTGTTGGCTGCCACCGCTGCGCGCTGCTGCTGGCTGCCGCCGCCGTGCGCTGCTGCTGCTGCCACTGCTGCGCTGCTGCTGCCGCCGCGACTGCCGCTGCTGTTGCTGTGCCGCTGCCGCTGCTGCGCTACTGCTGCCGACGCCGCTGCTGTGCTGCTGCTGCCGCCGCTGCTGCGACGCTGCTGTGGGGGCCGCTGCTGCTGCGCTGCTGCTGCGCGGCTGCCGCCGCCGCCTCTGCTGCTGCTGCTCTGCTGCTGCGGTTGTGGGGGGGAGTGGCGGCTGCACGCACCGCAGCCGCCACACACCTCTGCGTGGCGGTACGTGCTGCTGCTGCTGCCTCAGCAGCTGCGATCTCACGTGGTGGGTGGAGTACGCGGACGGCGAACGGCCGTCTCCAACAGGTCCCAGANTGCTGCAGCGGTGACTCTCACTGCTGCTGCTCTGCTGCGTCTCTGCTGCACAGCTCAGTGAGAACTGTCTCACTGCTCTGATACCATGAGAAAGTGCGTAGAAGCTTCCTAGCAACACGGCCGCTGACCGGGCGTCAGTGCCTAGTCAGACGGTGACGACAGTCACAGGTCGTACACACAACGGCAAGGGTTTGGCTAGGAGACACAAGTCAAAGTGTCAGAATGCTTCAATATAGCATATGCAGAGAGAAATGACAACTGACAGGTCCAGGGCATAAATACCTGCCGCGGCGCATGGCGGGTGTCGCACGCGGCAGTCCAAGAGTTGTCCTGAAACCGGCCCAAAACCACTGATTTGGCCGTAACTCGGCGCACACATGTCAGAATCCTACGCCGTCTGAACCTAGACGTGCAGAATCAAAAGACGCACGCAACGACTGGTCACATGCATGCATCCATCGACGGACAGCGAGTATACAATGCAAAAACATGCAAATGGGCCTCATGCCCCGTCCGCCGAAAGGCGGCTGCAAGACGTAGAAGGCACAGCAAGGAGTCCCGGTGACATCTGGGGCTCTGGAACAGTGGTCGGTCAGCTCCAGACGGGTAGTCCGCCGCCTGTCGTCGCGCCGGTGTCACCAGGGCCGCCTGCCTCAGGGATCTGTACGAGTATGGACACGGCCGAGTGGTCACAGTTCACTGTACAGGAACGGCACAAAGCACAACAGGCATAAATACCTGCCGCGGCGCACGGCGGGTGTCGCACGCGGCAGTCCAAAAGCTGTCCTAAAACCGGCTCAAAACAACCGTTTTGGCCGTAACTCTGCGCACACATGTCCGAATGCTACGCCGTCTGAACCTAGACGTGCAGAATCAAAAGACGGACGCAACGACTGGTCACATGCATGCATCCATCGACAGACAGAGGACAGACAATGTTAAAACATGCAAATAGGCCTCATGGCCACTCCGCCGAAAGACGCCTGCAAGGCGTAGAAAACACAGCATAGAGTCCCGGTGGCATTTAGGGCTCTGGAACAGTGGTCGGTCAGCTCCAAGCTGGTAGCCCGCCGCCTGTCGTCACGCTGGTGTCACCAGGGCCGCCTGCCTCAGGGATCTCCACGAGTATGGACACGGCCGAGTGGTCACAGTAAACTATACAGGAACGGCACAAAGTACAACATTCCCCCATGACCCGATGGTACGCATGTCCATACGCGTGCAGCACTGGTACAACCACAATAGTGGGTGACACAGACAGATGAGACGCAGACGCACATCCCACACTCAACCACTCTCACGCACGGGGCGAAGCCCAACAGAACGAATGGCCACCAGGAACTTTCCGTGGGCAAGTGCCTTCGTCAAGAAATCAGCACGCTGCAAGTCAGTGCCAACCCACATGATGGAGATCACGCGTCGCTCCACTAGATCACGAACGAAGTGATGCTCAACCGCAATGTGCTTTGTGCGAGCATGAAAAACACCGCAGTTCTCCATAATGGCGAGAGCACTCTGGTTGTTGCAAGGCAACACAATGGCGGGTACTGACTGCCCAAGCTCAAGAAACAAGCGCTGCAGCCATACTGCCTCAACAGCCCCTGCACCCAAAGCCACATACTTTGCCTCCGACGAGCTACATGCGATGCAACCCTGCTTCCCGCTTTGCCAAGACAAAGCGATACCACCGAGCAGAAACACGTAGCCAGTACGACTGCGCCCATCAGGGCTCCAAGCCCAGTCATTGTCTGTGTAGCCGTCAAGGACCACCGAACACTGCCGACGAAAGCAGAGTCCAAGATACGGCGTGGAGACCACGTACCGTACCACTCGCACAACCGTGTGAAGAGCTCTTGCACGTGGAGCCTGCGAGAACTGAGCGAGGAGGTTGACGGCGAACGCGATGTCAGGACGCGTGATAGTGGCCAGGTACATCAGAGATCCGATGAGACGGAGGTACAAGGTCACGTCCACTGTCTCCCCCAGCTGTGTAGGGTCATCCACCTTCAGGGCATCCTGCCCATCAGGTGTAAGGGGTGTGGAAGCGGTGGGCACTGCACCAAGGAGATTGCTGAAACGCTCCCCCACGACTCGTGCGTATCAGGCCTGATGCAACAACAGTGTCCGATGTCTGCGATCTCGCACGATCTCCATACCAAGAAACACCGATGCAGGACCGAGGTCCTTCATCCTATAGGCAGTCTGCAAGACAGCCTTGGCCTCCTTCATGGCCTCTAGGGACGGAGACGCTATCAGAAGGTCATCAACATAGACCAGGATGGCGGTGAACCGCTCGGGTGTCGGCACGATGAAGAGCGAGGGGACTGGCTCACTCTGTACGTATCCTACGTGAGTCAAGGTGCGAGTGATCTCCCGGTTCCAACACCATGGAGATTGCTTGAGGCCGTACAAGGACTTGCGCAAGCGCCAGACCTTGTCACCGTCCTTGAAGCCTGGTGGCTGAGCCACGTAGATCTCCTCATCCAAGGAGCCATGGAGGAACGCGTTGTTCACATCCATCTGGTGCAGTTCCCAGTCATGCTGAGCCACTACACCGAACAGAGCTCGAGGTGAGGTCTTGCGGCCGACAGGGGCAAAGGTGTCAGTGTAATCAACTCCCTCAGTCGGAGAGTACCCCTTGACAACCAAGCGGGCCTTGTAGCGTTCCAGTGAGCCATCTGGCTTCACCTTCTTGCGAAAGACCCACTTGACCTGAATCGCCTTCCTCCCAGGGCGAAGGTCGACCAGCTCCTTGACTATGTGCTCTCGGATAGCGCGAATCTCATCCTCGCAAGTAGCTTGCCAGGCATGAGCATCCTACGATGAGAAAGCCTCCCTCAATGTGCCCGGATCAGGCGCCATAGAGGGTGAACTCTGCGTGGCAAGTGCACACGCCTCAGTGTCAGGCCTGACGGCTACGAGATCAGCTGCTACGTCACAGGCGATATGGAACTCGCAAGTGAGCAGGTCGTGCCCTATGGGGCACGCTGGGTGTACCTCTGAAAGCTCAGTGCGGACACTCAGGCCTAAGGCCTTTGTGCCTGGATCACTGCTCGCGATGCTACGAGAGGAACGCCTCGGTCCGGGACCCGACGCTCGCTGAGCTCCGGAATCCAGTGGTCGAAGGCGGCCACCGGGCTCACGGGAGTAACTGGAGGTTGAAGGGCGCACCTCAAGCTCAGGAACAGGTACAACCACATGGACAGGTACGACCACAGCTGGCGAGGACGGAGACGAGGCAGCCGGAGATGCCGTGCGAGGAGATGCGTGTGTGGGGGACACAGAGCTGGGTGTGACAGCAGGCAAGGCTTGCCCGGACACTGAGATAGGAGTGTCAGCCGACGTAGGGACAGGAGTGGGCTGGACTGGGTCAGACGCTGGAGCAGGGGTGCCAGTAGACACAGGTGATGGTGCAGGTGGAGGCGTGAGAGCAGCAGTACCTGTGGGGTGTGAAACAGGCTAAACAGGCGGGATCTGTAGACCAACGGCAATGATAGCCGGATCATCAAATGCTGGAGTCCGAGAGGGGACTCGAGCGGACACATCAGCCTGACAAGGAATGATCGCTGGCGGAGAAGTCTCCCCCATCCGACGAGGACCTGCACAGGAAGGGACATGAGCTACAGAGAGGACTGTGATCGAAGTTAGATCACGGTATGTGAGTGACTAAAAAAACAGCGCGTCACGGGACTCAATGACACGACGGCGAGTGGAGTCCCAAAAGCGCCAGGCCTTCGACCGCGGGGAGATGCCTATGAAGGCACACAAGCGACCCCGAGGGGAGACCTTGGACCCCTGCTGGTCCTCGGTGTACCATACGGAGGCCAGGGAACCCCAGACGCGAGCGAGATGAAGATCAGCACGGTGGCCAAACCAGAGATCGTACGGTGTAACATGATCCGGAAGCGGACCATGCGGGATGCGGTTCCAAACCCAAGTCATGTAGGCAAAGCCCTCGAAGGCGAAGGACTCCGGGAGACCGCACTCAGACCGCATGGCGGGAACCGCATCCTCCATGGTGCGGTTCCAACGATCAGATACACCGTTCTGCTGTGGGGTAGCAGGAGCGGAGACCCGGTGAAAAACGCCGTGCTCAGCGAAGAAGGAGTGCATCTCATCGAGGAACTCGCCGCCGCAATCCGAGCGAAAAGAAAGTAGCGTGTGGCGAGACTGACGCTCAGCCATCACGAGCCAGAGCCGAACCGCAAGGGCGGCGTCGCTCTTTTGACGCAGACTGTAGACCCACCGCATCCGGGTGAAGTCATCAGTCAGCGTCAGAACATACCGGCCCCTCTCGGACAGGGACTCGACCGGGAGAGGACCGAGCAAGTCCGAGTGGACCAACTCGAGAGGCCTCAGTGCTCGGGAACGCNGTATGTAGCGTGTGGCGAGACTGACGCTCAGCCATCACGAGCCAGAGCCGAACCGCAAGGGCGGCGTCGCTCTTTTGACGCAGACTGTAGACCCACCGCATCCGGGTGAAGTCATCAGTCAGCGTCAGAACATACCGGCCCCTCTCGGACAGGGACTCGACCGGGAGAGGACCGAGCAAGTCCGAGTGGACCAACTCGAGAGGCCTGAGTGCTCGGGAACGCGAATCAGGGTAAGTGCACCGGTGCATCTTCCCCTGAGCGCAAAAAAGACAGTCGGTCTTGGTTGGCTTCTCGAAAGAAGCCACGTCAAGACTGAGAGCAGGCTGTGTCCGAACGAGCTTTGACACAGTGTCGGAGCCCATGTGACACAGACGACGGTGAAGCAACCGCTGGTGTTCCGGGGATAGAACACCAGTGACAAAAACGTGACCAGAGGAGGAGGGAGAGCATGGGGAGGAGGGCTGAGCAATGCGATACAAATCACCTATAACTGAAGCACGCAAGACAATGCTATGGGTGTCAAGAGCACTCATAGTCGCTGAATCAGCGGTATGCTCAACGGAGAGACCCATCAGAGTGCAGGCATGCACAGACAGCAGACTAAGCTCAAGATCAGGCACAAACAGCACATCAAAGAGATACAGGGGGCTAGACGGACCATCAAAGCATACAACCCCAACTCTGTGGACCGGCAAGGAATGACCAGAGCCTGTACGAACAGAACGGACAGTCGTGACAGGACCCAGTACCACAAAGTCACCACGACGACACGTCATGTGATGGGTGGCACCGGAATCGATGATCCAAGTGCCACCGGAGTCACGACTGGTGGACGTCACTATACACCGAGCAATGGAACACTCAGCATCAGAGGGACGCTGAGCTGTCACTGGGAAGGAACGACGTACATCACGAAGGTGAGAATCATGAATCCAGTCAGTGCAGTCAGGCCCATCATCATCACATGCGGACTGTGCTCCCCCACACGTGTCATCACGAGTCACGAGGACGGACGAACAAGCAGTCTGTGACCCACTCGACGATGACAACACACTCGCACCTCCCTGAAAGCGAAGCGCCAGAAGATGACGAAGCTCGACGATGGCGCGGTCGCGTNGGAGTCACGACTGGTGGACGTCACTATACACCGAGCAATGGAACACTCAGCATCAGAGGGACGCTGAGCTGTCACTGGGAAGGAACGACGTACATCACGAAGGTGAGAATCATGAATCCAGTCAGTGCAGTCAGGCCCATCATCATCACATGCGGACTGTGCTCCCCCACACGTGTCATCACGAGTCACGAGGACGGACGAACAAGCAGTCTGTGACCCACTCGACGATGACAACACACTCGCACCTCCCTGAAAGCGAAGCGCCAGAAGATGACGAAGCTCGACGATGGCGCGGTCGCGTGGGTCTGGATCACTGCTGCTTGCTGGTGAGGACGCAGGAACAGCTGCAGTCATGGTTCCCGCGCGTCCAGAGGAGTGTGCGGGCGACGTGCCGGACGCGGTGCTAGAAGCATGGGCAGCCTGAAGCCCACGAGTGATGCGCGCTCAGTCAAGCGGCTGCTGGCACTCGGTGTAGCGATGGGCACCTCCACAGTTATAGTAGTGCATGGAACGACCACTGCCACCACTAGATGACGGCTGCTACTGACCCGATCCACGCCTTCTATTCTTCTTCTTCCCCTGGGCAACTGCTGCAATGCCTTGTGTCTGCGTGGGTGCAGACGGGGTCGAAGAGGAGGAGGAAGATGAGGTAGTGATGGAGGTGGATGAGGGTGACTACAAGAGGGAAGATGGTGATGATGCGATGACTGCTACAGCAAGGGAGGTCTCCTGATGTGCTACTGTTGCCTCAGGGGCCGATGTCACCTGGAGGAAAAGCTGGTGCGCCCAGGGGAGCAGTTGCAGATTGGCTGAGAAAGGCTCGAGGGCAGCGTCCATGTACCGTGTGAAGATGTCGGTATACTCTAGGCGAACTCCGAGCATGATCGTCCAAAGCGCCCACAGCCGTGTGCCCCCTGAGGTCCCCAGACGCGTGTAGATACGCATGGCGCGTCGCCAGTAGTCTACCGTAGGCTCCGCTGGCCCGTGACGGAGCGAGTGGAAAGCACGAATGTGTGACGCACGCGTGGCGTGCGTCTCTGCAGCCAGTAGGGACAACGCCAGATCCCAACCTCCACGAGGATCGGCTCCGGTGCCTGTGCCAGCCTTGCCGAAGAAGGGGCGGAAGTCGACGATAGTCTCGCGTCGCATGGCATAGAGAAGTCCTTGCATGGCCCGGGCTGCTGTCAGCGCCTGTGCTGGATCTGTAGACTGGTATGTGCTGTGGTAGTAAGGCCACACTCCCTCAGAAGTAGCCCACACCTGAAACAGGATCTCCCAGCAATCGAAGCCATCCTCGTTAACGTACCGTGGAGGTGGTGCCTCAAAGTCCTTTGGCTGCCGCTCCGTGGGGAGAGCAACCGCAAGCTGAGGAGGGCGAAAGACAGGAAAAACTCGTGGGAGAGGGTGATCACCGGGGGAGTCAGGTGACGAACATATTGGGGACACGGGTGGAGGTCGGATACCCGTCTGCAGCTGACGGAGGGGCTCCTTTTAAAGACGAATCACCTGCTCCTGGGAGTCATCCTCGAAGCCTGGCATGAATGGCTCGTCATCAAGGAGGTCAGCAGGTGGTGGAGAAACCACAGCAGGAGGTGAAGCAGGCGGAGCACCTGTCAAGGGCACCTGGGCCGAGTGTTGGGTAGAGGCTGCAACGCCGGCAGCTCCCTCAGAAATCTGCAAAGGAGCCGTGGACTGAGCACGCAGAAGCTCAGTCAGCGTGCGGATCGCGTCAGTCTGCTCTCGCTGCAGACGACGCAGCTCATCCTACTGGCTGCATAGGTCAGCAATGGCCTGCGAGCGAGGGCTCAATCCCCCTGAAGAAGAGGAGGGGGAATCACCTGGCCCCTTGTCCTTGTCGTCGGGCGAACTCATGTCGCCGCTCACTATGGGACGACAGGTCAAGTTTGTCAGATTTGAAAACGGTCTGCTTTTCTCGAGAAGTTGAAACGCTGGCAACTTTTGACTTTCCGGGTGATAATTTGGCTAAGTGTACCGCTGACATCAGCACGACTTGATGACATCAGCAATCAACAATGCTGACGTCAGCTCCTCCCCTCCTTCCTTTTTTTTCCACGGTTCTACGCGAGTGTGGAGCCGCTTCGCGGTGGCGCGTGGCAGCTCCGCGGAAGCTGCGCAGTAGCTTCCGCCCAGCTGCTGCTGCAGCTGTGCTGTCAGCTAGAGCAGCAGCTGCGTAGCTGCGTGTGGAGCGATGGCAGCAGCAGCTGCGCTGCTACTGCTGGTGCTGCGCGTTGTAGCTACTGCTGCGCGCTGCAGCTGCTGCTGGCTGTGCCGCCGCGCGCTGCTGCTGCTGCCATTGCTGCGCTGCTGCTGCTGCGACTGCCGCTGCTGCTCTACTGTGGCCGCCGCGACTGCGGCTGCTGCTACTGTGCTGCTGCCGCCGCAGCTGCTGCTGCGCTGCTGCTGTCGACGCTGCTGCTGCGCTGCTGTTGCCACGCTACTGCTGCGGCCGCTGCTGCTGTGTTGCTGCTACCGCCGCCTCAACTGTTGCTGCTCTGCTACTGCGGCTGTGGGAGGGCGGCTGCACGCACTACAGCCGCCACGCAACTCTGCGTGGTGGTACACGCCGCTGCTGCTGCCTCTGCCGCTGCGATATTACGTGGTGGGTGGAGTGCGTTGACGACGACCGGCCGTCTGCAACGGACCCCAGGAACTGTGTTGTAGCGATGACTCTCACTGCTGCTACTCTGCTGCGTCTCTACTGCGCAGCTCAGTGAGAACTATCTCACTGCTCTGATACCATGAGAAGCTGCATAGAAGCTTCCTAGGCACACTCCTGTTGATTAGGCGATAGTGCCTTGTCAGACGGTGATGACAGTCACAAGTTGTGCACGTAACGGCAAGGGTTTGGCTAGGGGACACAAGGCAAAGTGTCTGAATTCTTCATAATCATTTGCAGAGAGAAATGACAAATGACAGGTCCATGGCATAAATACCTGCCGCGGCGCACGGCGGGTGTTGCACGCGGGGGTCCAAAAGCTGTCCTAAAACCGGCCCAAAACAACTGTTTTGGCCGTAACTCTCCGCACACATGTCCGAATGCTAAGCCGTCTCAACCTAGACATGCAGAATCAAAAGACGGATGCTACGACTGGTCACATGCATGCATCCATCGACAGACAGAGGACATACAATGGAAAAACATGCAAATAGGCCTCATGGCCAGTCCGCCGAAAGACGCCTGCAAGGCGTCACAGCAAAGAGTCCCGATGGCATTTGGGGCTCTGGAACAGTGGTCGGTCAGCTCCAAGCTGGTAGTCCGCCGCCTGTCGTCACGCTGGTGTCACCAGGGTCGCGTGCCTCAGGGATCTGCACGAGTATGGACACGGCCGAGTGGTCACAGTAAACTGTACAGGAACGGCACAAAGAACAACACTCATAAGCTCCAATAGCTTAGTAATGTAGAGAGAAATGACAAATCACAAGCACACAGCATGAATACCTGCCGTGGCACACAGTGGGTGACGCACGCGGCAGTGTCAGTTTGTCCTAAAACCGGCTCAAAACCACTGTTTTGGCCGTAATTGTGTGCACATGCATCCAAACGCAATACCGTCTGAACCTAGAGATGGAGAATCTTGAGCTGGACGCTACGACTAGCCACACGCACAAGTCCGGCATCAATTGGTGGACAGAGAATACAAAACATGCAAATCGGGCTCAAGAGCCACTCCAAGAAAGCTCTAGCGTCTGCAGAAAAGCTGCAAAGCACCCTAGCAAGCATCCGGGACGTCGTGGCAGCCGTCTCGCACCTACTAGTGAATGGACCCACCAACCGTCGGTGTTCCGGCGCCAGTTGGGCCCGCATCAGGGATCTGCACGAGCATGGACACGGCCGAGTGGTCACAGTAAGTTGTGCAAATAGACAAAAACAACTCACATCACAACACTCCCCCATGACCCGATGGTACGCATGTCCATACATGTGCAGAACTGACATAGGTGCACAACAAGATGCTCAGTAGTCCATGCTCACACACCCCACTCTCAACCACTCTCAAGCAAGGGACGTAACCTGACAGAACGAATGGTCACCATGAACTTTCCGCGCGCAAGTGCCTTGGTCAAGAAGTCAGCTTGCTGCATGTCCGTGTCGACCCAGATGACGGAGATCACCTATCGCTCCACAAGATCACGCACAAAGTGATGTTCAACAGCAATGTGCTTTGTGCGTGCATGAAACAAACCAGAGTTCTCTGCTATGGCCAGAGCACTCTGGTTGTCATAGCGCAGAACGATGCAAGGCACAGACTGAAGCAACTCACGAAATAGACGATGCAGCCATACCGCCTCAGCAGCCCCAACCCCCAGAGCAACATACTCAGCCTCTGATGAGCTACATGCGATACAACCCTGCTTGCCACTGCGCCACGACATTGCGGTGCCACCAAGCAAGAACACGTAGCCTGACCGATTGCGTCCATCAAGACTCCATGGACAGTCACTCTGTGTGTAGCTGTCGACTACCACCGAACACTGCCGTCGAAAAAAGAGTCTGAGGTACGGTGTGGACACCACGTACTGCACGAATCGCATAGTCACATGAAGGGCTCTTGCCCCAGGACACTGTGAAAACTGTACAAGGAGGTTGACGGCGAAGGCAATGTCGGGTCGTGTGGTGGTGGCCAAGGACATCAAAGAGCCAATGAGGCGCAAGTACAGGGTCACGTCCACGGTCTCCCCTAGGTCTGCGGGATCATCCACCTTGAGAGCATCCTGCCCGTCAGGTTTGATGGGGGTGGAGGCTGTAAGAACTGCACCAAGGAGGTCAGTAAACCGCTACCCCACAATGCGGACGTAACGTGCCTGATGCAACAAGAGTGTCCGTCGCTGACGATCACGCACGATCTCCATCCCGTGAAACACAGCTGCGGGGCCAAGGTCCTTCATCCTGTAGCAGCCTGGAGAAGTGCCTTGGCCTCCTTCACGGCCTCCATAGACGGAGACGCAATCAGGAGGTCGCCCATGTAGACCGGGATGACTGTGAAGCTCTTAGCTGTCCGTCTCAGAAAGAGGGACGGGTCAGCACCACTTTGCACGTAACCGGCACGTGTCAGTGTGCCGGTGATCTCCAAGTTCTAACACCTGGATGACTGTTTCAGGCTGTACAAGGTCTTACGCAAGCGCCAGACCTTGTCACCGACCTCCAATCCAGGTGGCTGGACCATTTAGATCTCCTCCTCTAAGGTGCCATGGAGGAACGCGTTGTTCACGTCCATCTGGTGCAGCTCCCTGTTGTGGTGAGCAACAACCCTGAACAAAGCTCGAGAGGTGGTCATGTGG
>SZWC01028032.1:0-19640 GCA_023375785.1 Penium margaritaceum | reverse complement strand
AAAAACCACAAAATCCTCTCCATTTTCAAGGCTCCTTCAAAACCCCTTCATCCAAAAATTGGGACAGCGCTCCTCCCCAAGGTTAGGGACTCTCACGGCCTGAGAGCAGCCTAAAAAGAAGGAGGGTGACACTTTGGGGTGTTTTGGCAGCTCTCACAACGCCGCCGGCTCAAGGAGGACGCCGCCAAGGGACGCGAGACGTGACAAGAAGACGCAAGAAGAGACCAAGGAAGACCAGAAGAGAAGAAGACAAGAAGACAAGAAGACAAGAAGAAAAGTAGTATTTTTGTTCTTGACCTTGTACTTGCTTGTCTTCTTGCTCTTTGTCTTAGTTTTGTGAGCGGTACTCACACTTCTTGTTACTCCCTTGTATTGTGATTTTCTGTTTTCCTAGATCCTAGTTGCTACCAAGTGCCGTGAGTCACGGCTTAGGAGGACTAGTTTCTAAACCCATGACCTTGTGCCGACGTGGCGGCCTAGGAAAATAGAAATACAAATTGAAATTGCCTCACCGATCGTGAGAGCAACATCTTAGGAGGCGATTCCTCCTCATTGTGGGGTGATCCTCACAACGACCTTCATGTGCTAGTTGCACGAGCGACGAGATGGCAAGTGCCGGACCGTCTAGGGCCAACAAGGGCAAGGTGGTGACGTTCTCACCACACGTCCTCGGCGGACTCCAAGTTTTGGGAGCCGCTGCCGCGAGCACGGTTGCCAACCCAAAGGCAACCGTACCGCCTAAGGCAACCGTACCGCCTAAGGCAACCGTGCCGCCAAAGGCAACCGACGCCAACCTCGGCGACACCGAGAAGCGTGCGGAGGCCGCAAAGGTGCTCGACGAGCACGTCGACGCGCACATGGTCGACCCCCATGCGACGGACGACGGCATGGAGGAGGATCTTCCGGAGGAGGACCCCGACGAAGAGCACGACGCCGACGATGGCGAAGGCGACGAGGATCGTGACCATCGCCATTTTCGTGCGGTGAACTCGAGCCGATTGCTCGAGAAGGAAAAGATGCCCGCCGCATCGCCAAAAGCTGCCGACGGCAGCGAGACTGTCGAGAGCAGCAAGGGCGCTGAAAGCAGTCACACGGGAAGTTCCCGCGAGAACGAGCCGGACGACGACGCCGCAAAGGCAATTCGCGATGGCCGTCGTAGGCTTGCGGAGTTTGCTGCTGAGGCGGCAGGCCGACTCAAGATCACCACCAACGGTGGAGATACGGCACCACTCGGAGGAGTGGGGGCGGATCTCCCTTCCTACGACGTGGCCGCAATGGGGCAGGGCAGCGCCCACTCGGGCGTCGTTGCCGACGATACTCTCCTCCGAAAGGTGGGACTCCTTGGAGGCGTGTACGCGAACCGTACCCTCTTGTAGTGGGTAAGGGTGCACGGACAATGTGAGGCCCTGGAGGCTATCGCCGATGCTCTGACGACATCAGAGCTCAAGTTCACGTTCGCCAACCAGCTGGCCCACGTCGGGCAGAGCATCACGGACCTTGATCGTGATCGCCAGCTGCAGCGCCTGGCCACCCATGAGGCAAGCCGTAGATGCAACGACCTCGACAAGGCGTTGCAGAGCGTGACCCAGGTGCGGATACAACAGCAAGCGCAATGTGCCGCAGCTGCGGATGCCACTTCCGGTGGCAGCGACGACTTGCCTACCTTGACGACTTCGGGGTTGGTCATGAACACGTCCTTCCTCCACAGTGTGGAGATCTTCTGGAAGGGCGTGAAGCTGACCGACTGGCTGAACCACATGGAGCACGTTCTATGTGTCCACAAGGCTCCACTCAGCTAGTGGGGCGACCTTGCCACGACGTGGCTTGAAGACAAACTCTTCAAGTACGTGGTCAAGGAGGGGACTGCGCAGCAACCGTACCTCGAGTGGCAGCCCATGCCGTGGGAGGCCTTCTGCGCGATCATGCGCAAGAAGTACACCCAACGTGAGGAGGCACAACGCGCCTTCCACAAGATCAAGGACTTCAGGCAGCTAGGCAGCTCGCTCGAATCCTACTTGAGCGAGTTCACCGCACTCGTGGAGGACGCCGAAAGCTTCACCAAGGGCGATGGGACTCAGACATTCAAGTACCCAGAGTGCATGCTGTTGGAGTACTTGCGTGATGGTCTCGCCAGCAAGAAGCTGAAGGACAAGACCACCACGACAGCCACTGGCCAAGCTTGGACAAGCTGGAGGGCGTTGCGCGACTACATGAGCGAAGTGTATTCGGCGAACCCGTAGCACTACTCTGATGCACGGCCGAACGTGCGTGCACAGCAAGGTCGCGACATGCGCGTGGATGCTGCAGGGGCTGGTGGGTCAGATGGACAGGGAAGCGGGGCCAAGGGCAAGCAGCCTACAAACCCTCCAGCCAAGAAGGTTGGTGGATACAAGGGTCCCAACAACAAGCGCAGCCGCGAGAATGACGAGCTGCAGGCGGCGCGTGAGCGTCACAACGCAGCCTTCCGCGAAGGGCTCTGCCACAACTTCATACAGCCGGGCCACTTTAGGGCCTAGTTCCTTGAGACTACTGGTGGCGGACAAGAGGCCACGGCGTTAGCTGCAGCAGCAGCACCTCATGGGGATGGTGCAGCAGGAGGCCGCGGACAAGGCCATGGACAGGGTCACGGTCGCGGCAATGGGCCCGGCCGTGGTAACGGACAGGGCCGTGGGGCGGGTTTTCCCCACCCCTGAGTGACGTCAGTGGGGACCACTCAGGGGTAAAATTGGATCACGAGTGTGAGTTCATGTTTTCAGACGAGGATGTTAAACAATTTGAGTTTTTGACGAGTTCAAATTTCTCTGTTGTTTTCTCCCCTCTCATTGAACCTCATTCTGCACTTGCTGATCGACATTGCCCACTAAATCTTGCATCACCAGACGAGATGCATGACCGAACCTGCTTAGTGGTGGCGACACCAACCACTGTGCAAGAGTTGTGTAACACAGTGATTGAAGCAAACGCCCTCAAAGCGATGAGTTCAATCACATTCGCAGTACCTTTAGTCGACGATTTCGACCCAGTGAAATTTAAAGACTGGAAGGTGCTGGCNCGAATGGCGCAGTTGTTGTCGGTGACAACCGTACGGTACCCATGATCGGTACTTGTTAAGCGAAAAATTGTATTCAAGGGTACACATAGAGTGTCACGTTGAAGGTACTCAACCTTCTTGACCCGTTTGACGTGGTGCTAGGCGATCCCTGGCTCCGTGACAACAAGGCTCTAATGTGCTTTGAATCAAAGCGTTTGATCCTCCGAAAAGGACAACGCCGTTTTACGTTGATTCCGAGTACGGAATCATCACCGACCCGACTCAAAGTCCATGCCAACTTTTGTGTAATGCAGGTCAAGAGACGTATTCGACAAGGTTGTCGATACTTCTTGGCTCAGCTGCAGAAAGTGGAGGACGACGTGACGGGAGACACGCCACAATAGATCAGATCTCTATTGGTGGAGTTCTCGGATGTATTCCCAGATCCACCGGCTGGGCTTCCACCAGAAAGACACATGGGCCACACAATTCCACTGCAACCGGAGGCGACTCCTCCGTTTAGACCCATGTATCGCCTTAGTCCAGCGGAAAGGCGAGAGGCCAAACGCCAAATCAAAGAGTACCTTGCAAAAGGGTGGATCGAGCCCAGTAGCTCACCGTACGGTGCGTCGATCCTTTTTGTGAACAAGAAGGATGGTGGTTTAGGCATGTGCATGGATTACCGGGCGTTGAACAAGGTGACGGTGAAAAATCGATTCCCCTTACCGCGGATTGAGGACCTTTTTGACCAACTCCAAGGCCAAAAGTATTTTCGTCCTTGGATTTGTCTCAAGGGTACCATCAAATCCGCATCACGGAAGATGATGTGCCCAAAACCGCATTTCGAACGCACATGGGACACTATCAGTTCCGGGTGTTATGCTTCGGGCTTACAAATGCCCCAGCAACCTTTAAAGGAGAAATGAACCGAACGTTCGCCAAGCAACTCGGACAGTTTGTCTTGGTTTACCTGGATGACATCCTGGTTTTCTCCAAATCCATGGAAGAGCACATAGAACATCTGCGCGAAGTTCTTGCAATCTTTCGAGATCAGAAGTTCTATGCGAAAGTGAGCAAGTGCAAGTTTGCACAAGATGAGTTCGAATACCTTGGACACATCGTCGGCAAGGACGGCATCCGTGTCGACCCACGAAAGATCCAAGCCGTTGTGAAATGGCCACGCCCCGAAAATGTTGGGCAGATTCGGTCTTTCCTCGGCCTTGCAAACTACTTTCGACGGTTTATGCAAGGGTATTCGACCCTGGTAGAACCGCTAACCAAGATCACGTGAAAAGACGTGTGTTGGGAATGGACATCTGATTGCGAGAACGCATTTCTCAAATTCAAAGAGCTTCTATCCATGGTGCCCGTCCTAGCTCTTCCGGATCCATCGCAACCGTGGGAGGTTCGATGTGATGCGTCGGTAGTAGGACTTGGAGCCGTCCTCAAGCAGAACGGTCACCCAGTTGCGTATGGAAGCTCATCCCCGCGGAAACGCGGAACACGACTGGGGATCAAGAGCTCCTTGCGGTAGTACACGCTTTCAAGATGTAGCGTTGCTACCTCGAGGGTGCTGAAGGGGGTGTGACGGTCGTGACCGACCATAATCCATTGGTGTTTTTCAAATGCAACCGAACCTATCAAGATGATAGGCGCGTTGGAGCGAATACCTGAGTTGATTCTCGTTCACACGGGAATATTGACCAGGACACATCAATGTGGCCGATCCACTAAGCCAACAGCTTGTGGAAATTAAAGCAATCACTGAGGTCAGTGGGTGTTTTATGCCCATTGCAACAGCAATCGTACAACCACCAGATCCCCCTGCACCTCTGCAGAAACCACCACGAGAGATTATCCATTACAACGGTTTTGTAAATAGGATCCGGATGGGATACTGTGTGGATTCTTGGTTGAAAGACTCTCGAAATCTGGACAAGTACGGCTTGGTGGAGGCCGCAGGAATCTTCTGGCATGGAGAAAAAGTTGTTGTGCCAAACTCGGGAGACCTTCGAGCAAAGGTTATCTCCCAGTTCCATGACCCGCCGGTCGCAGGTCACGTGGGACCCCGAAAGACCGGACATGCACTCTCGGACCACTATTGGTGGCCAGGGTGGAGTGTCGATGTCCGTAAGTATTGCATGACATGCGACCCATGTCTTCGGAATAAGGCTAGTAACAAGAAGCCTGCTGGACTCCTCCAGGAGCTTCCCATTCCTGGGTCTCCATGGGAGTGCGTCAGCATGGACTTCATTACTGGTCTTCCGGACACGGCCCGTGGCCACGATGCAATACTAGTGGTTGTGGATCTTTTGACGAAGATGACACATTTCATTCCTACAACCACTAAAGTGAATGCAGAGGAGACCGCTCGTCTCTTCTTTGAGGGTGTCGTAAAGTACCACGGCTTGCCATTGCGTATTATCTCCGATCGAGATCGAGAATTTGCTAGTAAGTTCTGGCAAAAGATGCACGAGTACTTCGACAGTGAGTCGCAAATGTTGACAGCATTTCACCCTCAAACTAACGGACAAACAGAGCGCATGAATCGCACTCTGGAGCAGATGCACCGCATGTACGTGGATCCTGCCATGCATGATTGGGACGAATTCCTAGCACTGGCAGAGTTTGCGGTGAACAACTCGGTGAACGAGTCCACACAGTTCACACCGTTCGTGTTGAACAGTGGTCGGCATCCAGTGGTACCCTCTTCATTGGTGAAGAGTGGGAATAGAGGAGGGCAGGTTCCTTCCGCTCAAGCCTTTACCGAGCGCATCGACTCCTTGTTACAGGAGGCAAAGGGTCACCTTCAAGCAGCTCGACAGCGACAAAAGGCATATGCCGGCAAAGGTCGCCGGAAGGTCTCGTTTGACATCGGTGACAAAGTGCTGCTTAGCACTAAAAACCTTCGGCTGAAGTTTCGAGGGGCAAGAAAACTTCTATCGAAGTGGATTGGGCCGTTTCCCATTGTGGCACGCATCGGGCCAGTGGCATACCGATTGCTACTTCCGCCGAGTATGAAGATACATGATGTGTTTTATGTGAGCCTACTAGCTCCATACAAGGCAGAAGGAACACTTCAGTCACCGCCAGCAGTCCTGGCTGCCGACGGCCAATATGAGGTCCTTCGCCTACTCCATCACCGAGAGCGTACTCTTCGGTCGCGTGTTGTCAGGGAGTACCTCGTTCATTGGGCCGGTTGTGGACCTGAATATAATTCATGGGATCCCGAATCTCGGTTGCCCACAGGGGTGGTCAACGAGTAGTGGAGCGAGCTTGCAGCTTGCATAGATCGACGCGTGGCAGGAGGTACCACCTGAATGCAGAAAAAGTGAACAACATTCCCATAGGGCAGCATTCATGGACAGCGACCAGAGGAGGTTGGGGACGCCCAACATGGTTGTCGCGCGGACGCTCCAGCCTAAAGGGGGGAGGTCGCTAGCCGTGCTGACTTAGAAGCTGTAGCTTAGGTCTAAGTACCATGCACGTGTTCATGTTTAGCTGGTGATCAAGTTTATTAGTTTTCTTTCACAATGTTGATGACTCACTGAGTGACAATCCTACTTGTTGTTCATGAACCGGGACGGTTCATAAGAAGTGGGGAGGAGTGTAGCGGGAGGGCCGGTTTGACCCTCCCTCCTCGCTGAAGCGAGGGGTGATTGCGCACCACCCCTCGCGTCAGCGAGGGCTGGCCGGCGGCCAGCAATTCGCTGGCCGTCGGCCAGCTCGCTACCGGCCGGCTGGAGGGCCGGCGGCCGGCCAAGCGACCGGCCGGCCACCAGCCGGCCAGCCGCCAGCCGCTGATCGCGGCCTCAGCTCGATCGGTGGCTGAGGGGCCACGAGGGCCTCGAGGGGGAGGCCTCGTGGCCTCGTGCCCTCGCCCCCCCTCGCCCTCCTTGCAAACGAGCAAAAGAGGATGAGGGATAGGGGGAGCGAGGGTGAGGTTGAAATAGCTGGCGCGAAATCGCCAGCGTGCCTCGCACGTGATGATTTCACGCGTGAACGACAAAAAATAAATCGAAGTTCTTTTACGACAAACTTCGACATAAATCGAACGAAATAACTCGTGCAAACACACGAATTCGAGGTAAAAACCCCTCGGTTTGGGTCCCAAAACCAGGGGTTTGGTTCAAAACGGAAATGGGCTTCCGGAGACTCGAAATATTCGAGTCTCCCTGCTCTGGGTCATTGATGACGATTGCCCCTCAGTCTTGCGAAGGGGGTAAACCCCTGACGTAGACTGAGAACGCCATTCTGCGAACTCTGATGACAACTTCAGAGCAGGAGCTGGAGACTCGACCTGTTACACCACGTTCTTCGTCGTGCGAGCGAAAATGGGCACGGCCGATATGTTTTTCATCTATATATCACATTCGGCAACGATTTTGACTTCGTGCTTCGCCGGTCATCGCGAGCTCGCAGGAGGAGTTTCGCGGTGAATCCTCCCTATGAGCTCGCGATGACCGTGCCCAACCCCCCGAACCTCTAACAAACTAGGGGGTTTGTCGTAGGTTTGGGGGGGTTTGTATGATGCGGCGCACGATGGGCATCTGCCGGGCCCCGCTACCGCGGGGCCCGGCAGAAGCCTGGGCAAGTTAAAAAATAAAACCCAAACCCCCCATGTAAACTAGGGGGTTTGTCGTAGGTTTGGGGGGGTTTGTATGATGCGGCGCACGATGGGCATCTGCCGGGCCCCGCTACCGCGGCGCCCGGCAGATTCCCTTTCTGTTATCACACGTGCGCCGCATATCATAACCCCCCCCCCCCCGGCCCAAAACGGACAAACCCCCAAGATACACTCGGGGGGTTCGATGCTATTTTTCTTCGCGAACGATGGACTTCTGCCGGGCCCCGCTACCGCGGGGCCCGGCAGAAGCCTGGGCAAGTTAAAAAATAAAACCCAAACCCCCCATGTAAACTAGGGGGTTTGTCGTGGGTTTAGTGAGGTTTGCGAGATGCGGCGCACGTGTGACAAACGAAAGGGAATCTGCCGGGCCCCGCGGTAGCGGGGCCCGGCAGATGCCCGGGCAAGTAAAAAAATAAAACCCTAATCCCCCAGTGTAACTAGGGGGTTTGTTGGTTATTGGTGTGGGTTTGCGAGTTGCGGCGCACCCTGTCGCGAGTTTTGGAGTTTGCACTTGCGATTTCCAAAACTCGCGGCAGGATGACGTCTGACATCGGCGATGCCAGTGTCAACGTCGCCCATTTCACCCTCGAAGTCGGCGAAGTTCGACTTGGGGGACGTGGGTACAATTGTCATTTTTTTTCGTTTTTCGCTCGCACGACGAAAAACATGGGCACCGCTGTCTTGTCGTTTTCGACTATGGGCACCGCATGCTTGTCGGTTTCGACTTTGGACACCGCGTGCGGATCGAAATCGACTATGGGCAGCGCGTATAAACTGACCGAAACGATGGGCAGCGGATTGTTTTGGACCTATGGTGAAATTGCCTACTACCCCCTGTTCTATAACTCGNGGAACTGTTACATACCAGACGTACACAAGTCCCTAATCTTTCTTAGTGGGCATTTCTTTCACTAAAAAAATAGCCCACCGTGCATCGAGACCTTGATTTTCACTTTGACGGTCGAGGGCAATTCGGCCAGCTGCCCTTGACCCCGACAAACCTTGTCGCAATTTCTGACAACTCCATCCACTTTCAAGAATCATTGGCAAAAGTTTCACAACCTTTCCGTTGACTTCTCGACGCATAAAAAAACATTGAGATTTATTAAGATACATCTCACATCTTCGCCATCGATCTTTGAAGCCCCTGATTCCTCCGTTTAGCTCCTCGATCCGACCACTCTCGACGCAACTCCACACGAGTCGCTCGACAATGGACTCAAAGACCTTGAATATGTCTCATTCGTAACTCGACACTCGTGTAAATGTGTTCGATCATTTCGACACTTGTCATCGAAGTATAGTTATTGCTATTTATAAATTGCTCAATTGTCCCAAATTTCTCAAACGTGTGCTGCCTCGCAACTTGTACCTGTTCAACATCTACGCTCCGTTTGGCAAAATGCTTGGTACCAAAGTGCAGCGGCGCTGGAGAGGCATGTGACTACTTTACCCATCTGGAGGACCACCTCGCACAAGCCCGCAGCGCATCTTGCACGTCAAGACTTTGCACACCTCACGACTACGACATGAAGCAAGGAGCACATCCGACAACTTGAAACGGTTCTTCGACAATGCCTTCGGCGATGGAGGAGCAGAACGTGCCCATGCATGCGAACTTTGAAGCAGCACCAAACACTAGCGTGGTAGGCTATGTGGCGACTGGATCAACCACGACAGCTCCAACGACCAACCCGGTCACAGATCTGACAGCGCTAAACCAATCACCCCTACTGATAGCCTCGACGTCTACAGTATGAACGACATGTGACACCGGATGACACGCGCGGATCAACCAGGAATTAGCGAACCGTATCTCCGCGCTTGAGGGGATCAATAGACATCTGCTCCAACAACTCAACGTCCCAATGAAGGCTCTTGGGAACGCAAGTGCACGAGAAGCAGTCCTCGTCGAAAGAAAATACCCAACTCTCGAGCGAACCCAAAATTTGTTCGGCCCCACAAGAGTTGTTCGATCCTACAAATTCCAGAGGAACGATGATTCGGATGTAGTTGACGAGGTAGGAGGTGTATTTCACAGCTGTTGGGTTCAACGACGATAAAAAATGAGAGACCACACGGCCGCGCTTTTGCATGGCACGTCACTAAGTTGGTGGTCAGAATTAAAGGCCATCCAATGGCAAGAGAAATGGCGAGGCCTCATCGATGGCCAACGGCACCCGTCTCATATCACCAACCGNTGCAAGGTCATCACTGGTGTGGACATCGCCCCCGACAAACTCTGTTCTGACTACAATAACGGCCTCAAACGAGACATTCGGCAAGCGATTGGCATTTTTGGCATTCATAACAACTTACCACAGATGATCACAGTAGGAGAAAGCATCAACAGTGCTGACTACAAGGCTCGGATCCAGGAATCCTATAGCTTGCGACCTCCTAACCACAGTTATTGTGGAAACAGAACAAGTTTTTTAGAGGACTCCTCGACTATGATGGAAGTGGACGCTGTCAACAAGAGAGACATGTGCACCTCTCACAACTGCAAGAATTTCGGGCGTATCGCTCGGAACTGCCGAAGCAATCAGCTTGCAAAAAAGGAGGGGAAGTCATAGAAAAACGAGTCGGGAAACGGCAAAGGGCAGGAGTGAAATGCACGACTCTTGTCCGTGAGGAGTAAGCGATCACCCATCTGAACAGCTTACAATGCCACAGAGGGTTTCTGAGATGACAAAGCTTGAGGGTACAAGGACGAGCAACCGACGATACTGCTAAAAGTGCAACCCCGAGGTTGCAAGAGTCACGAAACTGAACTGGCACTATTGGATGGAGGATCTTCTCGCTGTTTTATGAGCAACGACATGGTTGGCAAACTGGGTTTGCAGACCGAACCAGGGGTATTTGGAGGAAAATTTGTTGATGGGAGATTGCAAATACGGAGACTTCGAGAACAACAACTACAAGTGGGGGACCTGTAAGATGTAACGGTCTGGAAGTTGTGTCCAATAAGTGACTACAAAATCATTCTCAAACAAGATTTCATGTACCAGCATAGTTTGCAGGTTGACTGGAACAGTGGCGACGTGTACATGGAAATCAACGACGCCTAACGACAACTTCCGCGCATGGGACGGAAGACAACAGCGGAAGCAACAGAGGTGGAAGCAGTAGAGGAAGCCGCAACGACCAAGAAGCGACAACTTGTGCAGCCAGAACCGCTCAACGTGGCCAGTCACTGCATCCAATGAGGAGATCATGCGTGGCGCATATATTTTGAACCAAAGGAGGAAGAGGAAGTGAGAGCAACTAACTTATCGGCTTCATCAACCTCATCAGCCTTATCGAAATGAACAAGGTTTCGGATGGTATCCGAGAATTTTGCACCTCTCATTCAAGAGTTTGCGGACGTCTATCCCGACGAACTCCCAAAAACCTTACCACCTCACCGCAACATCGACCATCACATCAAGCTAAAACCGGATAGTCGACCCACTATTTGAGGGGCCTATCGGATGAGCGACCAAGAGCTGACCAAGCTGAAGGAGCAGCTCAACGAGATACTCCGTCAAGGATTCATCTGTCCATCCATGTCACCATACCTCACACCATTATTGTTCTTGAACAAGAAAACAGGTGAAATGCGGATGTGTGTGGACTACTAGGTGTTGAACGTCGCTACCATCAAGAACGACGGCTACCATCTTCTCCGAGCGGACGAATTTTTTGACCAACTCAAACAAGCTCAAATTTTCACCAGAATCGATCCACGCAACGGTTACCACCTGAGCTGCGTGGCAGACACCGACATCAAGAAGACGGCATTCTGAACATGCTACGGACAGTTCAAACTCACAGTCATGACGTTTGGACTTACAAATGCCCCGTCAACGTTCATGGCGGCAATGAATAAAATTTTCCACCCATACCTTGATGATTCTGTCGTGGTGCACCTCGACGACATTAAGGTGTACAGTCTCACCCTAGAGGAGCATGATGGAAATCTCCAAAACGTTTTCGAACTTCTATAAAGAGAGAATTTCTTTGGAGAACTCTTGAAGTATGACTTTGGTCATTGTTCAATCAAGTTTTTTGGTCACGTCATCAACGGCGGACAGATTACCATGGATCTAAAAAAAGGTGGTAGTTGTAGCTGATTGGCCAACGCCAGCGAACGTCCAAGACATTCAAGTTTTCTTTGGCTTTTGCAATAACTACCGGCGTTTTGGACGAGATTAGGCCAGAGTGTCAGCGCCGCCCTCTGATCTTACTTGAAAAGAAAATGAGTGGCGGTGGGGAGGCAGCGAACAAGAAGCATTCACCACTTTGCGGTACGCTCTAACCTCGGCGCTAGCCCTACAATAAGCCGATCCAACGGTCAACTACGTCATGGGTACGGACACCTCCGATTGAGCCATTGGCATGGTCCTCCTTGAAGATCATGGCAACGGAGAGCAACCGGTCGCTTGCATGTCGTGAAAACTGCGAGGACCGAAACTCAACCACGCCATACACAAGAAGGAGATGTTGGCAAGCATAAACACATTTAAGTCGTGACGGTGCTATCTTGAATGCCGCCGATGCATCGTACGAACCGACCACCATGCACTGAAACATTTAAAGATGCAGTTGAACCTCAGTCGACGTCAAACCTGATGGATGAAGTTCCTTGAATCCGGGTTCAACTACGATATTCAGTACCGGCCGGGCAAAATCAACCTAGCAGACGCGCTCAATCACCGACCAGATCTGATTGTTGAAGCAACAACACTATGGCTACAGTTAGATCCATATATTGAGCAGTTGTTAACACCAAGCTACGACCAGCTTGGCGGCTACAACAAGGCAAAGTTCTGGTACAAAGCACCGTATTTGTGGCGACAATTCACTCGCCAGGTGTTCGTTCCCCCAAAGGATGATCTCCTTTGCATACTACTCAAAGAGTGCCACGACAGGTGGACATTTTGTTCAAATGTCCACCGCCATGTGTCAGAAACTAGCGAAGCACTAATGGTGGGACAAGATACAAACCGACATGGCGAACTTCTGCAAATCCTGCGCCATGTGTCATCGAATAAAAATCCAAAAACACGAGGCCACCCGAACTTCTGTAGCCGCTCCCTATTCTGATAGAACCATAGACCGACATCTCCATGAACTTCGTCACGGGATGACCAGTCACAACCGAGGAATATGAAGCAATCCTTGCGGTTGTCGACAGGTTTTCCAAAATGTCTCACTTTTGCCGGCGACAACTACCGTCACCGCCAAAGGAACAACGCGACTGCTTCTAAACAATGTTGTACGGCTACACGGCGTACGTAGAACCATCACAAGCAACAAGGACGGTGCATTCACTAGCCGCTTCTGGCACAAACTGATGATTCACTACAACAGTTGGATCTAGCATTCATCGGCATACCACCCTCAAACCGACGGCCAAACCGAGCGGACCAATCAGATGCTCGGATAACCTCTACAAATGTTTTAGAAACCTCACAAGACGGATTGGGCACAAAAACTCCCAACCGCCAAAATCGCACATCATTTGGCATTCTCCACCGCAACAGGTAAAACTCCATTTGAAGTGGTGTATGGAAAACTTCCTGCCACACCAACTGGAATACAAAGCCAAAGCATAATTCTCGTGGTTGATGTCTAACGCTGCAACTTCTTCACCATTTGGGAGGAAACATGGCAGACACTCATGAAGGCACAAGCAGCGATGAAACGAGCGGTGGAGTGACATTGCAACAACGATGTGTTTGTTGTTGGAAAAAAGGTTCCCTTCAGTTCAGCAAACATCAAACCCCACGGAGATGACTGTTCAAAGCTTAAGCCCTGATGGTTGGGCCCATTTGAGATCAAGCGCATGAAAATCCTCATGGTTGCGCCGCTCAAACACCCTGTCACTATGCAAGTTCACCCAGTGTTCCATGTTAGCAGACTCTAGCACTACCGAGAACCCAGAGAGAACTTCCTAGGTAGGGATATGCCTCTCCCTCCACCTATACAAGTGGACGAAGATACGGAGTACATCATCGAGGACATCCTTGGCCATCAATGATGTGGCAAAACGACATAACATCTTTTCAAATGGCATGGTTACGACACTACGCATAATTGCTAGGAACCTTACGACAACCTCCGTGACGTCGATCATCTGATCGATGGATATTACCGCCGTCACTAGGCCACATCTGCACGTGCACCGGGACATCGCGGTTAAAAGGGAGTAAACTGTTACGTACCAGACATACACGAGTCCCTAACCTTTCTGAGTAGGAATTTCTGTCATTACACAAATAGTCCNCCTCGATTTTCACTCCAATGGTCGAGGCAGATTCGGCCAGATCCCCTCACCCTCGACAACCCTTCTCGCAATTTCAGACAACTTCGACCACTTTGGAGAATCGTCGACAGAAGTGTAACGACCTTTTGGTCGTCTTCTCGATGCATGGAGAAATATCGACATTTATAAAGATACATCTTGCATCTTTGTCGTGGATCTTGGAAGCCCCGGATTCCTCAGTGGAGCTTCTTGATCCGACCACTCACGATGCAACTCCACACGCGTCGCTGGACAATCGACTTGACAACTGGACTATGTACCATTTATAACTTGACACTTGTATGTATGTGTTCGATCATTTTTACACTTGTCCTCCACGTTAACATACTGCTACTTATAAATTGCTCGTGTTCCAAATTCTCAAACGTTTTCTGCCTCGCAACTTCTACTTGTTCACCATCTACGCTGTGTTCAGCATAACAAAAACCCCTCCTTCCCTCTCCGCTCATCGGCCCACCCAACCGCCCGTCGATCGAGGCCCTTGTGATTGAGGCCCGCAATGGAACGAGTGACAAGAGAACTGTGGGGGCGTAAGAGAAGGAGTGTCTTGGAGCATCGGGGATTTCGGCCATTGCTTGTCGGCCATAATCCTTGACGCTCCAAGGATCGATAGATGGAAACTCCCCATTTGTTTTTTTTCCATTTTAATTAACCTTTTACCCATGTTCAAAATGCAAACCTTAACAAAACCACCCCATAATTACACCAAGGGTTGCGAGTGCAACCACTCACAACGACTTGCAACCACTCACAACCACTCGTAACCACTAGCAACCACTCGCAACCACTCGCAACCAAAGGCAACCACTTGCAACCATTCACAACCACTCGTAACCACTCGCAACACATGTAATCACTCGCAACCACTCGTAACCACTTGCAACCACTCGCAACCACTCGCAACCACTCACAACCACTCGCAACTTTTGGCAACCACTCGCAACCACTCACAACCACTTGCAACCACTCACAATCAATCGCAACCACTCGCAACTACTCGCAATCACTCGCAATCACTCGCAAGCACTCACAACCACTCGCAACCACTCGGAACCACTCGCAACCACTGGCAACCGCTTGCAACCGCTCACAACCACTCGCAATCACCCGTAACCACTCGCAACCGCCCACAACCACTCGCAACCGCTCGCAGCCACTTTCAACCACTCGGAACCACCATCAACTACTCGCAACCACTTGCAAGCACTCGTAACCACTTGCGACCACTCGCAACCTGTTGCAACCACTCGCAACCACTCGCAACCACTCACAACCAATCACAACCACTTGCAACCAATTGCAACAACTCGCAACCACTCCCAACCACTCGCAACCACTCGTGACTACTTGCAACCACTCACAACAACTCACAACTACTGGCAACCTCTCGCAACTACCGTAGTGCTTTTTGTATTAACTCAAAACAAATGTTTTTCATTCACCCATGTTCACCAGCATTATTATGGACTCATTGGGATAATTCTTCTTCTGATTTAAAAAATAGGACTTCCATACAACAAAACCCATAACGTGCACATACGTTCACCGATTATACAGAGCGCCTATGTTCGCCTGCCAATAACATTCGCGCCAATTGTTTTGCACACTCGGATATGTCAACGGTCACTTTGCTGACCCGTGAGAGTGCGCCGACAATGAAGTCACGTCCATCGGACACAACCTGCACTCAACAACTTAAATTGACGATGTGTAACATAGCGATTATGAAGGGGAGTGCGTGGAGAGGAGCTGAACAGGAGTATGGGCAACTTTAACATTCAAGTGAGTAAAGGGGGAGAATAAGCACCTAAACTAAGTGGGACTCGAAACTGGGCTAATTCAAAAATAACATAATTCCTTTCAAGAAAATTGAACGAATACAAGGATCACTACGGTACTCGCAACCACTCAAAACCACTTGCAACTACTCGCAACCACTCGCAACCACTCGCAACCACTCGCTACCACTCGCAACCACTCGCAACCACTCGCTACCACTCGCAACCACTCGCAACCACTCGCTACCACTCGCAACCACTCGCAACCACTCGCTACCACTCGCAACCACTCGCAACCACTCGCTACCACTCGCAACCACTCGCAACCACTCGCTACCACTCGCAACCACTCGCAACCACTCGCTACCACTCGCAACCACTCGCAACCACTCGCTACCACTCGCAACCACTCGCAACCACTCGCTACCACTCGCAACCACTCGCAACCACTCGCTACCACTCGCAACCACTCGCAACCACTCGCTACCACTCGCAACCACTCGCAACCACTCGCTACCACTCGCAACCACTCGCAACCACTCGCTACCACTCGCAACCACTCGCAACCACTCGCTACCACTCGCAACCACTCGCAACCACTCGCTACCACTCGCAACCACTCGCAACCACTCGCTACCACTCGCAACCACTCGCAACCACTCGCTACCACTCGCAACCACTCGCAACCACTCGCTACCACTCGCAACCACTCGCAACCACTCGCTACCACTCGCAACCACTCGCAACCACTCGCTACCACTCGCAACCACTCGCAACCACTCGCTACCACTCGCAACCACTCGCAACCACTCGCTACCACTCGCAACCACTCGCAACCACTCGCTACCACTCGCAACCACTCGCAACCACTCGCTACCACTCGCAACCACTCGTAACCACTCACAACCATTCGCAACCACTCGCAACTACTCGCAATCACTCGCAAGCACTCACAACTGCTCGTAACCACTCCCAACCACTCGCAACCACTGGAAACCACTCGCAACCACTCGCAACCACACAAAACCACTCGCAACAACTCACAACTACTTGCAACTTATCGGAACCACTCGCAATCACCCGCAATCACTAGTAGCCACTCGAAACCACTCGCAAGAACTCGCGACCACTCCCGGCCTTTCGCAACCACTTAGAACCACTTGTAACAACTCACAACCACTCGCAACAACTCACAACCAATTGCAACCACTCGCACCCATTCGCAACTACTCGCAACCCTCGTAACCACTCGCAACCACTCACAACCAGTCGCAACCACTCGTAAGCACTTGCAACCACTCGTAACAACTGGCAACCACTCGCAGCCACTTGCAACCACTTGCAACCACTCGCAACCACTCGCAACCACTCCCAACCACTCACAAGTACTCGCAACCACGCGTAATAAATCACAACCACTTGCAATCACTCGCAATCATTCGCAACCAGTCAAAATCACTCGCAACCACTCACATCCACTCGCAACGACTCGTAATCACTCACAACAATGCGCAACCACTTGCACCCAATGGCAACCACTCGCAACAACTTGCAACCACTCCCAACCACTCCCAACCACTCGCAACCATGTGCAACCACTCGCAACCACTCGCAAACACTTGCAACCACAAAAAAACCACCCCAACCACTCGCAACCATTTGCAACCAGTCGCAACCACTCGCAACCACTTGCAACCAGTCGCAACCACTCGCAACCACTTGCAACCACTCGCAACCACTCACAACCACTTTCAACCACTCGCGACCACTCGGGACCACTCGCGACCACAAGAAACCACTCGCAACCAATTATGACCACTCGCAACCACTTGCATTAACTCATAAGCACACGCAACCACTCGCATCCAATCGGAACCACTCGTAACCAGTCGCAGCCACTTGGAACAACTCGCAACAACTCGCAACCACCCGTAACTACTCGCAAGCACTCGCAATCACTTGCAACCACTCGCAACCACTTCCCACCACTCGCAACCACTCGTAACTACTTGCAACCACTCGTAACCACTCGCAACCATTGGAAACCACTCGCAACCAGTCGCAACCAATCACAACCACTCGCAACCACTACTAACCACTCGTAACCACTCGCTACCCGTTGCGACCATACACAACCACTCGCAACCACTCGCAATCACTCGTAACCACTCGCAACCACACAAGACCAGTCCCAACCAGTCGCAACCACGGTCAACCACTTACAACCACTTGCAACCACTCACATCCATTGGCAACCAGTCACAACCACTCGCAGCCAGTAACAACCACACGTAACCACTTGTAACCACTTGCAACCACTCGCACCCACTGACAGCCACTCGCAACCACTTGTAACCACTTCCAACCACACCTTACCACTTTCTATCACTCGTATCCACTTGCAATTACTCGCAACCACTCGGAACCACTCGCAATAACTCACAACCAGTTGCAACGACTCGCAACCACTCCTAACCAATCGCAACCAGTCGCAATTACTTGCAACCACTCGCAACCACTTGCAACCACTCGCAACCACTCACAACCACTCAAAACCACTCTCAACCACTTGCAATCACTTCCAACTACTCAAAACCACTCGCAACCAATTGTAACCACTCGCAACCACTCGCAACCACTCGCAACCACTCGCAACCACTCGCAACCACTTGTAACTACTCGCAACCACTCCCAACCACTCGCACACACTCAAAACCACTCACAACCATACACAATCAATCATAACCACTCAAAATCACTCACAATCACACAAATCAACTCGAAACCACTCACAACAACTCGCAACCACTCGTAACCACTCGCATGCACTTGCAACCACTCGCAACCACCCACAACCAATCGTGACCACTCGTGACCACTTAGGACCACTTGCTACCACTCACAACCACTCGCAACCACTCACAACCACTCGCAACCACCTGCAACCATTCAGAATCACTTGTAACCACTCGCAACCAATCGCAACCACTCGCAACCACTCGCAACCACTGGCAACCACTGGCAACCGCTCACAATCACTCGCAATCACTCGCAACCACTCAAAACAACTGGCAACCACTTGCAGCCACTCGCAACCACTCGTAATCACTCACAACCACTCGTAACCACTCGCAACCACTCGCTACCACTCGCAATTCCTTGTAACCACTGGCATCCACTGGCAACCACTCACGACCACTCGGAGTCCCTCGCAACCACACATAACCACTTGCAACCACTCGCAACCACTTGCAACCACTCGCAACAACTCGCAACCACTCACAACCACTCGCAACCACTCGCAACCACTCGCAACTACTCGCAACCACTCGCAACCACTCACAACCACTCGCACCTTCTCGAAACTACTCGCAACTACTTGCAACCACTCACAACCACTCGTAACCACTCGCAACCACTCGCAGCCACTCGCAACCACTTGTAATCACTCGCAACCAATCACAACCACTCGCAAGAAAACTTGCAACCACTCACAACCACTTGCAACCACTGGCAACCACTTGCAACCACTCGCAACCACTCACAACCATTCGCAACCACTCACAACCACTTGCAAGCACCCACACCCACTTGCAAGCACTTGCAACCACTCACAAGCACTCGCAACCACTCACAACAACTAACAACTACTCACAACCAGTCGTAACCACTTGCAACCACTTGCAACCACTTACAACCACTCACAACTACTTGCAACCACTCGCAATAACTTGCAACCACTCACAACCACTCACCACCACTCGCAGCCACTCGCAACCACTTGCAACCACTCGCAAGCACTTGCAACGACTCACAACCACTCGCAACCACTCGCAACCACTTGCAATCACTCACAACCACTCGCAACCACTCGCAACCACTCGCAACCACTCG
>SZWC01028030.1:0-28932 GCA_023375785.1 Penium margaritaceum | reverse complement strand
GGGGGGGGGGGGGGGGGGGGGGGGGGGGGGGGGGGGGGGGGGGGGGGGGGGGGGGGGGGGGGGGGGGGGGGGGGGGGGGGTGTCCCCAGGCGTGGTTTAGGACACGTGGTAGGTTGGCTGTACGGAATTCACCGGGATGCGCGATTTTGCGCCAGCCCTTGGCGGGCAGTGTGACAAGGGGCTGGGGTCCGCGACATCAAAGCATGCATGCAGACAAAAGGAGGAGTCGCGACAAGGGAGCCTGCCGGCGAAATCTGCCGGCACTGACGTCGCTCCTGGGTGAGGTTGGTTGCGGTTGGAATCGATGGTTGAACGAGTTCAACCATCATTCTCGCAAGTGCTGTCCGTGGGGTTTTCGCCCGGAAGGTTGTCGAGGCGGTCCAACTTCACCCTCATGTTTATCCGTCCGGATGGGGTTCCTTCAGCTCGTATTCAACTAACTTAGCGGGTCCCACTCAGCGCACCAATTATAGGACGATATCGTTTCGACCAACAACCTTCCACCAATCAACGTGAGGCACCGATAGTTGAAAGTTCGACGCCAGTCCTTTGTAGCTGCGTCGACCTTTGGACATGGGGCAACTATACGCGAACTGCTTGGTTTGCGACCCGCATAGACGCGAATCTCGCTAGGATTTCATTTGCTTTGACCCCTGTGTGCTTCTTTACACTTGACAGTGGGCACATGCATGCCCCTCTCCATGTTTGTCGTGTGTGGATGTCCCTCCTGACCCTCGCTGTCACATGTGGCTCTGTGCCACCGTCCATTCCCCGTGGAGGGGTAGCGACGATAAACATAATAATCATCATCATCATCATAGACGCGAAGTGCCGGGTCCAGATCGCGACGATGGTAGGCGCCTGTTTAGGTTGCCAGTAAATTCTAAATGACGACTGCGGCTTGAAAATAGGCATAAACTAGTTTGTGCGAGGACCTGCTATCGTTGGAAACCAGTCTCGCATGTACTCTTCTAGCGACCGAGTAAATAGCGATGCTAATCGCTAGCGACCTTTTTGTTTTTTCGGCAGGTTCAACGTATTTTCTCGAACACACACCCTCATTCGTCCTGCTTAATAGAACAGCACCCAGAAACGACGCACCCATGAGAGTGGAAACAGCGACTCACACTGGCACTCGCCACTCTCACTAGTTTCTCGCTTTTGATTGGATCGAATTTTCTGTGGTGAATTTCTGGTTCGTCAACTCATGTTGCCATCTATTCGTCCGGTGCCGGACGAAGCGATGCTTGTTTTATTGTGTGTTTCTCCGCTTTTCAGTTCGCCGGTCATCACGTGGACATCCGATGGGAGGGCGCTTCCAGAATAGGCCTCTCCGATGAACCAGGAAACGGTACGGCAGGATCCAGGTACGAATCCCGACAATAGGTAGTCCGCGTCAGGAAGGGGGTCGAACTCGGAATCCAGCAGAAATTCATCCTTGGACATGACCGTAAGCATACGACTCATGACCGGCTTTCCAAGTGAGACGAAATCTGTGTGCAACTTGTGGACCAACAAAGTCCTCAACTATGTTCAAAAAAGCTTGTGTCCAGTAGCGTTCTACCACCGATTTCAACCGCAACCAGCCTCGCCCTATATAGGTCGTGGAGCAGTCGCGTCGTTTCGCACGGTACTTTCGCGCCCTTGGAAGGTGAGCCGTTGTGGCTGACCGGAAGGAATCTGACAGCTGCGCCAAGATCTCTTGCTGGCTTTTATTGGTTTCAGTGAGAAATCAAGAAAAAGGGGTTACTTGAAATGCAGGCCCTGAACCGATGTAGAGTCAATGATTTTGATTCTAGGGTTTCCTCGTTTTCCCTCTCTATCTTTGGATTTTCGTTGATTCTACGTGTAGGAGGGAAACGGTTCAAATCAGCGGGATTGCAACTTGAAATCCGTCAGTCTCACACTTATGAATCTCCGAGTTGGGTGGACAACTGCCCTGATTTCTCGAGAGAACGGCTATGTCAAAGGTCGTCCGTGTCCCAGTTGCATGCACATAAGGACGTTGCATAGCGATGCGACGCCGCTTCCGCAAGGCGAAGCTTCCGAACTTCCTTCTTTACTTTCCTCAATCGACGTGCAAATGAAACTCAAATTCGCACGTCGATGTAGGTTCAGATTTGGTGAAACGCGTTTTACAATGATTTATAGATAAACGTCTTGATGACGGGCTTTCTGCCTGATTGTTGCCGTTTCCGCATAGAAGATGTTCCCCACACATTGGGAAGCCTGCCACGTAGACCGACAGCCGACTAGAGTCACAAGAAATGAGCGGGAGTCAAATGATTCCTCATTCGCTTTTGCAAGTTTTTTTGGCAGATTCGGATACAGTTGCGAGCTCTCGCGGACAATTTCGTGTGCAGCCTCCCGCCTCCCTACCATAGAATCAAAATCAAAATCAATGCATCGGTTCAGAGCAGCAGTGACAACCATTGCCACGATCGTTCACTGAAACCATTTCAAATGATTTGAGCAAGTGCTGACTCTATTTTCCCGCGGAAAAGTGACCTACGTTGACTTTCAGTGATGAAACAGTGTATACGTGGTTTCGACTGCAGACCTCCCACTTTTCGCTCGTGGGATGGACCCCGTCAAAGAGTGATTTGACCCTAACCGCGCATGTAGTAGGCCGTTGCAACGGAAGGATGTTTGCCAAACGGTCGACACCCACGTGTAGCCATTAACAACAGCATACTCAGTGTACCAATGCCATTCCTCCTCAACACAACACCACTGACCCAACACTATGGATGAGGGCAGGAGGTTGTTACGTGCGACCGCCATCCGTAGGGATCTACAAGTGCACCTCATACTGTACGCGATAGTGGAGGACATGATTGAAGAGGTGCCGCGGCATACAAACCGCATCATACGACAGCCCATGAATGTTGGGCCATTCACAAGACTGGCTTGGCGTCACGAGCTTCATGGCAAACATCCCCTCTGTATTTTCAACATGATGCGGATGAGTCGCGACGCATGGTGCGCCATCATCGACATCGTACGCCGCAACACAACATTATGAGATACGCGTCTGTCAGTGGAGGAAAAGGTTTTCATATGGCTGTAGTGCGTCACCCACGGCATGGCGATGCGTGATCTCATGGAACGGTTCCAGAGAGGGCATGCAAACGTATGCCGTGTAATGCGAGAGGTGGTGGAAGCGCTCAACTCCATGGCCGCATCAGTCATTCAATTCCCTGCACGCCTCACTGACATTCATGCACCATGGGCAGTGAGACGAGATTTTCTACCTTGGTTCCACGACTGTGTGGGCGCCATCGATGGGACCCACGTCCCCGTGGTTGTGCCTGCGTTGCAATGTGGCATGTTTGTCAACCAACACAGTCAAATCAAGCAAAACATCCTTGCTCCATGCACTCCTGACCTAAGGTTATATTTCATGACAACGAGATGGGAAGGCAGTGCACACGATGCGCGGATGTTCGCAGATGCTCTAATCCGTGGATTTCGTTTACCAATGAACAAGTATCTTGTGGTTGATGCAGCATTTCTTGAGGCGTACGACCTCATGCCACCATATGGAGGTCATCGTAACCACCTCGCCTAGTTTGGCCCTGGAGCTTCAAGACCACAAGACACACAAGCGCTTTTCAATTGCCGCCATGCAACTCTCGATCTATGATCCAGGGGGCGTTCGGCATTTTAAAAGCACGCTTCCACATCCTCCGTGCTTTGCCAACATATTCCATTCGATTCCAGCCACGTCTAACGCTGTCGTGTTTCGTCATGCACAATCTTACATGTGACGTTCAAAATAGTGCAGATGCAAGCAACATAGACCGCGAGTACCTACAAGTGGAGCAACCAATCATAGCATTGTTTGTGTTGGGACGGAACCATAGTTCAGTTCCCATACGCACTAGACGTTTACACATTGCGAAAGGCATGTGGGCACAGTATGAAGAGGATGTCATGGGAGAAGCAGATTGGAATGGGGAAAGAGGTTAGGTTTAACGGATTGTATAATCCACCAATCATAAAATCTCTTCATAAAGACAAGCAAATACTTAATGTGGATCAGATTCATCATCATCTCCGTCCAGGTCCTCCGCAGCATGCAACGACACTCCTTTTCCAGGCACATCGCGGGCCTCAACCTGTGCACTACCTGCTTGACTACTACTGCCTGCGTCTACTGAGGTGTAGTACATGCTCTAAGGGCAACGCATCGTGAGCTTGGGAGGCGGGGAACGGTCAATCTTAGCACATGGCATGGCTGGCGGCTGCTGGGGGTCACGTCCCAGTAGGTAGATGATGACTTCAAGACGTACCATTCCTCTCGAATGGACATAGTCAGAGGAAAGTGCAGCATCCACCTTCATGTGGTCAAGGCAAAGAAAATACGGTCATGGATTGTGATGTCATTGTCCATGGCCTTCACTCCCGGGTTATAGTTCATCTTCGGCCCATCATCACTTATCACACACTCAACCTTTGATGGGACACGTGTCATGGTCTCACTAACCTCCACCTGACGCTCACGAACTGCCTTCCTCTTTGACTGATGTCCTTCTTCACTTGCCACGCCATCCCCTTCACCGGAACCCACAGGCATGCAATCTTCACTACTGACGACATGCTCATCGAATGCCTTATCACGGGCAAACAACTTAGTGGCCTCATCAAACCACGGCAAGGACTTCCCCTCAAGCTTCCCCTACTCGGGGTTGATGCCACGAGCGTCAATTTAGGCCTATCGCACTGAGTCCCACCAATCCCAACGCAAGCTTCCAACGTGTCGCTATGATAGCAAGCCGAGAGCGAACCTGACCACGCGTGAGGTCTTCGGCCATGTCGAAGACCTTGGAGAGCTGGGGCGCGATGCGATCATGGAGCTTTGTCATCCACCCGGCTGATCCACGGAACTCGCCAACGTAGGAGTTGGCGAGTCGGATAAGCTTGACATCGCGTTCGAGCGTCCAAAAATGTTTCCCGAGGCCGCCCATGGACACGCGATCACAGGAAGCTTCACCTCCCACAACTGACGGCGTGGGCATGCATGACACATCAACAAGAGATGTTGCGGGCTTCACATGCACCTTGTAGTGGCCGGCCTGCACATTGAAGTCGGCAGTACCGCAATGCACTGGCATGGCGGTTTCACGACGACGACGCGGATGATTGAACGGGACATGGTCCATGGCACTAGCCTGCCCGACAGAGACCGCCGTGAACAACCGGGACATGCTGGCAAAGCCGCCAACGGACGCAAAGCTTGTAGGAGCGGCCATATTGAACGTTAAAGGTACAACTGTGGAAAAAAGTGACTCGTGCAGAGGAACCTGTCCATCGCTGCATTTGTGCATAGTAGTCTTGCCACGCCTACGACAAGGGCAACTCGACGATGCGCCTTGGGGCCCTGTGCGCATCGATTCAGACGTTTGCATTCCAATGTTCGAATTTGAGGTTTTCGGACGATGTTCAACCATGAAACATTACCGTTCGATTAATTAAAACACGTATTCAATTTTTTTGGACGTCACTGACTTTCAATGAAGTATATCGGGCTTTAGCCCACTTTTCATCGATGAAAGTAAGCAAAATGAGTCAAACGAGGCTGTGCGCTCTGGGATGGATGAAGGATGAAGCCTTCATCGACTGCTTAAATGATGCAAAAATCCATGAAGGGTGTTGCTAAGTTTTGGCAGTTTCTCAAGTGGATGCGAGCTCTCGTGGACGTTTATGTCAGCTCGCAAACCGGCGGGACACCTCACTGAATACAAAATAGCCAACAAGAGATCTTGGCACTGGAGTGCACATCCATTGGCTTTCCAAAGAACAACAATTCCGACATGACGAACATGACAGAATCCGCCCAACGACACCAATCACGGGATAATGGACATTACTTT
Organism: Penium margaritaceum; assembly: GCA_023375785.1. Classification (NCBI taxonomy): domain Eukaryota; kingdom Viridiplantae; phylum Streptophyta; class Zygnematophyceae; order Desmidiales; family Peniaceae; genus Penium; species Penium margaritaceum. Next base: position 23,056 of record SZWC01028030.1, on the reverse strand, counting down.
TAGGATCCAATCCCTACGGTGAGCAGAATCTATGCGGGTGCAATAGCCAGAATATCCATGATCTCGAAGGGCACACCCTCCCATATCCATGAGAGGAAAATTACTTCTGTCATATCCACAACATAAAAGAATGAACGAGGTATCCAGCCTTGCTCGCCATGCTCTATCAACAATGTGTCGCTGATCGAGCATTGCGAGTAGGATCATGTAATTGTCGCTCGACCGCAACCCTCACTCCCTCGCAAGATCATGATTGAGGGATGACCCTTTTTTCCCAAAAAAAAATGACACGCAAAGCCTCGATTACGATTTAAGGTTTTCTATGTTTTACGCGGGCAGAGCCCGTGCAAAACATAAAACCCTAAATCTTACATCGGGTTTGCGCATCGGAAAAAAAATGAAAAAAGGGTCATCGCTTGACCGCCATTGTGCAAAAACACCCATTTCAGATTTTTTTTTTCTTTTTCATGGCTCCCAAAACCCTTAGTTTTGCGCAAAAAACACTTTCAAACCGAGCCCCGAATTACATTTGGGATTGAGGGTTTGTTTTTCGCAAGGGCATCTCTGAGGCCCCGCGGTAGCGGGGCCGAGCAAATTCCCTTTCAATGCATGGGGTGTCTCAGACCGTCACACAAATCCCACGCAAACCCATCCCTCAAACAATCACAAATGCCTCGAAAGCAGGGTTTGTTGTTATTCAAGGGAAATGATGACATCGTCACCCCGACGCTGCATTTCATGCAACAACAACATGGTGTTTGTGCATTTTTTGTATACGTCGTTGTTTTCGTTCGACATGTGGATGTACTTGTGTTAAAGTTCAAATTTGCTGGATATGGCATTGTGAAAGTGTTGTCTGTGGATACGGCGGACCTATCAAGAATTCGATGGGTACATGGTTACACACCCCATTAAATGCTATTTCTGCCCTCTATGTGGCTTCGCTTTGGCCTCGCCCTGCCCTTTTTCACGAAACCGGTCGTCATGGATAACTCCTTAGACTCGTGAACCCAGCTTAAAGCAGGGTCGAAATGCAATTTAAAAAACGAAATCCATAGAAGAAGACAAACAAGTTGAATAATGCCTATAATTAAGTCATTTCATAACGTTAGGAAACATTAAAAAATCATGCAGATTTTTCAAAGATCTTCTTTTTTTAATTTCATAATAGATTTGTGAAACTAGTTGTTTTGATTTCTGACGTTCCTCTCAACCTCTACAGTTTACTGTGACCACTCAGCCGTGTCCATACTCGTGCAGATCCTTGATGCGAACCTAGGTGCTACCAGTGCGTTTGCTGGTGGTGGACTACCAGCTTGGAGCTGACCGACGACCGTTCCAGAGCTCTGGACACCGTTTGGGACCTGTTGCACTTTTTCTGTAGCACGCGAGATTTTTTCGCTGGACTTGCTGTAGGCCTCATTTGCACGTTTTTTCATTATGTGTCCACGGTTTGATGCTTGATGCATGCATGTGACCAGTCGTAGTGTCTGGCTTATGATCCTTAACGTCTAGGTTCAGGCGACGTAATGTTCTAACATGGCTACGCATAGTTACGACCAAAGCAATGGTTTTGGGCCGGTTTTAGGACAGATCTTATACTGCCGCGTGCGACACTCACCGTACACCGCGGCAGGTACTTATGTCATGGACCTCTCACTTTTCATCTCTCTCTACAAATTTTATTGAATGATTTTGACACTTTGCCTTGTGTCTCCTAGCTAGACCGTTGCCATTGTCTACAGAACCTGTGACTGTCGTTACAGTTTGACCAGGCATTGACGCCTAGTCGGCGGCTGTGTCGCTAGGAGTCATCCACACATCTTCTCATGGTATGAAAACGGTGAGAAACTTCTTGCTGAGCTACGTATTAGAGACACAACAGAGCAGCAGGAGTGAGCATCACCGCTGTTGCCGATCCACAGGGACCTGCCAACGACGTCATCCACGTGAGGGTGCATCAGCAGTAGCTGCTTGCAACACCAAGTTACATCTGCATTAGGCAGTGGCCGCCAGTAGCTGGTGGCATTGGCATCATCACCGGCGGCAGCAGGCAACAGCCGCGACAAGCGATGGCTGGCAACAACAGCAGCAGCCCACAACAACAGGAGCTCGCAACAGTGACGGCACGTAGCACGAGCAGCGCGTAGCAATGCTGCATAATGGCGACGGGAATGGCGGGCAGCTGGAGTGTGCAACAACAGCAGCATTGAGCAGCAGCAGCAGTACATAGCAGCAGTAGCAACAACGCAAGAGAGTAGTAGCATAGTAGCAACACGCGACGATAGCAGCGCGCGGCAACAGTAGTGTGTACCAATAGCTACGCATGGCACATGCAACAAGTAGCGTGCAATTGCTTTGCAACGTAGCAACAGAGTGCAACTACTGCCACAGCTGCTCAAGTAGCCGTGTGGCTGCTATAGCAGGTGCTGGAGCAAGAGTAGTAGTAGCCGAGCGGAAGCTGCTACAGAGCTTTCGCGCAACTTCCAAGCGGTTGCTGTAAAGCAGTCGCCCCTTGCGTAGCGGGGAAACAACCACAAGGGTTGTCAACAAAAAAAAAAGAGGAGAGGAGCTTATATCAGTGTTTTCCTTGCTGATGTCATCAGGTCATGCTGACGTAAGCAACCACCTACTGACGTTAGCACTTTACTTAGTCGAACTTTTTGTCAGAGAGTCAAAATTTGCCAGCATTTCAACTCCTCAAGAAACACTGACATGCCCGCAATCCGACCGAGTTGACATCTCAGCCTATAATGAGTGGTGACATGGCAACGTCCGGTGATAAGGGAAAGAGGATACTAGATTTCTCTTCTTCCTGCTCAGTGATCATGAGCCCACATTCGCAAGCTATTGAGGACCTACGCAGCCAGCAGGTTGAGATACATTGCTTACAACGGGAGCAGACTGACGCCATGCGCACACTCACTTAGCTTCTTCATGGTCAGTCCACAGTCCCACGGCAGACCTTAGGGGGAGCTGCCGATGTTACACCCTCTACACAACAGTCAGCCCAAGCACCAGAGACAAGATCTGGGTGCGACCTGCCACCTCTTGATCCTTAGGATGAGGATCCAGACATGCCAGGCATGGAGGACGACTCCCTCGAGCGTGAGATTAATGTGCTTGAGGAGCATCTCCACCAGCTCCAGACGAGCGCTCGACCCCCACACACATCTTGTTTTCTCGAAATTAGATCGTTGCCTGACCTCCACTCGAGCAACTTCCCTCTTCAAGGTGTCTTCCCCATCCCTCATCCTTCTCAGCCTGTTGTTGCTCTCCCTATGGAGAAGCAACCCAAGGACATGGAGACACCGCCCCCACGGTATACCAGGGAGGACAGTTTTGATTGCTGGGAGATCGTTTTCTAGGTGTGGGCCACCTGAGAGGGATTGTGGCCCTACTACCACAGTCCGTATCAGACTGCGGACCGAGCACAAGTGCTGAGAGCAGCTAGGGCAATGCGCGGACTCCTTTATCCAATGCCGAGCGAGACCGTCGTCGACTTTCGCTCATTCCCTTGCGAGGTCGGCACAGGCACCAGCTGATGCACGTAAGGACTAGGACCTGGCATTATCCATACTTGGTGCAAAGACACACGCCACCCACGCCGCTCACATTCGTGCCTTTCACTCCCTTCGTCCAGGGCCTACCGAGCCTGTAGCTGAATACTGGCAACACGCCATGCGCATCTACACGCGCCTTGGGACCCCAAGAGATACACAGCTATGGGCGCTCCACACGATCATGCTCAGAGTCCACCTTGAGCACAAAGACATCCTCAGGAGGTACAGCGATGCCGTGATAGAGCCTTTTTCGACCTCATTGAAGCTTATTCTCTGGGCGAACCAGCTCTTCCTCTAGGTGACTTCCGCCCGTGAGGCAGCGGTGGCTCAACAAGAGACTGTCCTGGCTGTAGCAGTCGTCGCGTCACCACTGACGCCTCTCCTGCAGTCCCCTTCTCCATCCTCCGTCACGTCTTCACGTTCCTCTTCCTATTACACCCCACTTACACTGACTCAGACATTGGGTGTCATAGCAGCAACACAGGGGAAGATAAAGACGGGATGCATGGCTTGGGTCAGCATTAGTCACAGTAGCAGCCGACATTGGGTAGTAGCAGTGGACGTTCTATTCACTACTATAACTGTGGAGGCGCCCATCGCTACACCGAGTGCCAACAGCCGCTCGACGGGATGCGGATAACTCGCGGGCTTCAAGCTACACACACACTACGATCTACGTCCAGCAGCACATCCTCTTGGCCCGCGGTGACCACGATTGCAACGGTTCCCGCTTCACCACCTGTGAGCGGTGGCGACCCGGAACCACGTGAGTGCACCATCGTCGAGCTCCGTCACCTTCTCGCGCTTTGCTTTCATGGAGGTACAAGTGTAAAGTCATAGCCGGATGGTTCACAGACTGGCTGTTTTTTTTTTCTTGTGGCTCTAGATGACTCGTGTCGGGGGCACAGTCGACATATGATGACGATGGACCTTACTTTACCAATTGGATTCATGGATCTTACCTTTGTGCCCTTCGTCGTTCCTCCCAGCCGGTTGCCCAGCGTCCTTCTGATGCCGAGTGTTCCATTGCCCGTTGTATAGTGACCTCCTCCAATCGTGATTCTAGTGGCACTTGGATCATCGATTCAGGTGCCATAGATCACATGACCTATCATCGTAGCAACTTTGTTACTCTCCGCCCTCTCACGTTTGTTTAATCTGTTTGCACAGGCTCTAGTCAATCCTTGTCAGTCTAGGGTGTTGGGGTTGTGTATTTTGATGGTCCATCTGGCCCCCTGTATCTTTCCGAGGTGCTGTTTGTGCCTGGCCTTGATCTCATTTTGCTTTCTGTCCGTTCTTGCAAACTAATGGGACACTCTTTGGAGCACACTGCAGACTGCGCGAATGTGACTGATGTTGACACTCATAGCATTGTCCTTCACGCCTTTGTTGTGGATGACTTGTATCGTGTCTCTCGAACTTCTCCTCCTTGCTCTCCTTCCCCTTCAGCTTGTGTTTTTTTCATTGGCGTTCTATCTCCTGAGCACCACCGATTGCTTTATCATCGTAAGTTTCATGTAGGCTCCGACACTGTGTTGAAGTTCATCCATACACAGCCCGCCCTTGGTCTTGACGCGGCTTCTTTTGAGAAACCACCCAAGACGGACTGTCTCTTTTGTGCTCAGGGAAAGATGCATCGTTGCACCTATCCTGACTCCCGTTCTTGCGCACTTCGTCCTCTTGAGTTAGTCCATTTGGATCTTCTTCGTCCTCTTCCCGTCAAGTCTCAATCCGATTGGGGTCGATATGTCCCGACCTTGACAGATGACTTCACCCGGATGTGGTGGGTCTACAGCCTATGCCAGAAGAGTGACGTCGCTCTCTCGGTTGGCCTCTGGCTAGTGATGGCTAAGCGTCAGTCCCGTCATACGCTTCATTCCTTCCGCTCCGATCGCGACGGTGAGTTACTTGACGAGATGGACGGCTTCTTTGCCAAGCATGGGATTTTTCACCAGGTCTCGGCTCCAGCTACTCTTTAGTAGAACAGTGTTTTTGAGCACTCAAACCGCACCATGGAGGATGCGATTTGTGTTATGCGGTGTGAGTGCGGTCTCCCGGAGTCCTTTGCTTTTGAAGGATTTGCGTGCATGATTTAGATGTGGAACCACCTTCCGCACGGTCCTCTTCTGGACTACGTCACATCGTATGGGTTCTGGTTCAGCCACCATGCTGACCTACGCCTCGCTCGCGTCTGGGGATCCTTGGCTTCTCTGTGGTACTCAGAGGACCAGTAGGGGTCCAAGGTCTCACCCCGGGGTCGCTTGTGTTCCTTCGTAGGCATCTTCCCGCCATCTAAGACCTGGCACTTTTAGGATCCCATTTGTCGTCGCATTGTTGAGTCACTCGACACGCTCTTCTTTGAGTCCCTCACCTACGGTAATGTGACATCGATCACGTCGCTGTCCACCACGTATTTTCCTACATGTGTGGGTTCTCGACGGATGGAGGATTCCGCGCCTGCAAGCACCTCTCGCCAGGCTAATGTGTCCATTCAAGCTCCCTTCACCTCTTGGTCTCCGTATCTTGATGACCCAGCGATCATCGCTATTCGTCCAGAGACTTCTCCAGCACAACCGGCTTCTACCCTTTTACCTTCGCACCCCACAGGTACCCATGATCATGTACCCGTGCATACTCTTGGGACCGTACGTGTGTCCGCCGGCACTCATGCCTCTGTGCGTGGTCCTCCCTCACCTGCTCCTACTGTCACATCCAGTCCCGTGTCTCCCACAAACTCATCCCCTCGTACGATATCACTAGATCCTTTGTCTCAGCCTTCATCAGCTATGGTCGTGCCTGTCCCTGAGCCAGAGGTGTGGCCCCCAAGCCCAGGTTAGTCGAGTGAGACTGGCGGTCATCTTTGACCATTGGACTCCGGAGCCCAGCGAGTGTTAGGTCCTTCATCAGGCGCTCCACTCGCAGCATTGCGAGTGGTGATTTCGGCACAAAGGCCCTAGGCCTGAGTGTTCGCATTGAGCACACAGAGATGCGTCCATGGTGCCCCATAGGGCACGATCTCGTCACTCGCGATTTTCAAATTGCTTGTGACGCAATGACTGATCTTGTGGTAGTCAGACCTAGTTCTTAGGCGTGTACTCTGGCCATGCAGAGCTCTCCCTCTATGGTGTCTGACCCGGGTACACTGAGGGAAGCTCTCTTATCACCAGCTGCTGACGCTTGTCATGCTTCCTACAAGGATGAGCTTCTCGCCATTCGAGAGCATAGAGCTTAAAAGCTAGTCGATCTTCCACCTTGGAGGAACGCTGTTCAGGTCAAGTGGGTCTTTTGCAAGAAAGTTAAGTTGGATGGCTCACTGCAACGCCACAAGGCCCCCTTGTTCATCAAGGGGTACTCTCAGACCAAGGGCATTGATTACACGGACACATTTGTCCCTGTCGGTTGCAAGACTTCAGCTCGAGCTCTATTCGGTGTAGTGGCTCAGCATGACTGGGAGCTACACTAGATGGCTGTGAATAATGCGTCCCTCCATGGCTCTATGAATGAGGAGATTTACGTGGCTCAGCCACCTGGATTTGTGGACGGTGACAAGGCCTGGCGCTTGCCCAAGTCCTTGTACAACCTTAAGTAGTCTCCTTGGTGTTGGAACCAGGAGATCACTAGTGTCCTGACACGTGTGAGATATGTGCAGAGGAAGGCAGATCCCTCTCTCTTCATCCGACAAACAACTAAGCGGTTCACAACCATCCTGGTCTATGTCCATCACCTTCTGATCACGTCTCCTTCACTGGAGGCTGTGAAGAAGGCCAAGGCTGTCCTCTTGACTACTTACAGGATGAAGGACCTTGTTCCTACAATGGTGTTTCTTTGCATCAAGATCGTGTAAGACCGCAGAAGCTAGACGCTACTGTTGCATCAAGCCCGATACGCACGTGTTGTGGGGGAGCGCTTCAGGATCTCCTCGGTGTAATTCCCATGGCTTCCACACCTCTCACACCTGACGAGTAGGTGGATGATCCCACACAGGTAGGGGAGACAGAGGATGTGACCTTGTACCTCCGTCTCATCGGATCCCTGATGTACCTCGCCACTACCACACGTCGTGACATCAGCTTTGCTGTCAACCTCCTTACCCATTTTTCATGGGCTCCACGTGCTAGAGCCCTTCATGCGACTATCCGAGTGGTGCGATATGTGATCTCCACATCGTACCTTGGACTCTGCTTTTGCATGCAGTGTTTGGTGGTCATTGACGGCCACACTGACTGCGACTGGTCTCGGAGCCCAGATGGACGCAGTCGCACTGGTTACGTGTTCCTGCTCGGTGGTAACGCTGTGTCCTGACGTAGCGTGAAGCACGACTGTATCACATAGCTCATTGGAGGCAGAGTTTGTTGCTGTAGGTGTAGGGGCTGCTGAGGTGGTATGGTTGCAGCGCCTGTTCCTTGAGCTAGGCCAGTCAATACGTGCCATTGTGCTTCGTCGTGACAACCAGAGTACTCTTGCCATTGCAGAGAACTTGGGTTTCTTTCACGCTCGCATGAAGCACATTGCAGTTGAGCGTCACTTTGTGCATGATCTAGTGGAGCGACACGTGATCTCCGTCATATGGGTTTGCACTGACATGTAGCGTGCTGACTTCTTGACGAAGGCACTAGCACGCGGAAAGTTCTTGGTGGCCATTTGTTCTATTGGGCTTCGTCCCTTGCATGAGAGTGGTTGAGTGTTGGGTGTGTCTGTGTCCATGTCACATCTGTTTTTGCACTCGTTGTTGTACTCGTCTCAATGCTGCACGTGTATGGACATGATTACCATCAGGTCATGGGGGAGTGTTGTGATTTGTGAAGTTCGTGTCGACTTGTACAATTTATTGTGACCACTCGGCCGTGTCCATATTCGTGCAGATCCCTGATGCGGACCATGGTGGTACCGGTGCGTTGTTTGGTGGTGGACTACCAGCTTGGAGGTGACCGATGACTGTTCCAGAGCTCTGGACGCTGCCCGGGACCTCCTACAGTTTTCCTGCAGCACGCAGGAGTTTTTTGGTGGACTGGCCGTGGGCCCGATTTGCATGGTTTTGAATTGTGTGTCCACTGTTTGATGCCGGATGCATGCATGTGACCAGCCCCTAGTGTGTGGCTTGTGATCGTGCACGTCTAGGTTTAGACAGCCTAGCGTTGTGACATGTCTGCACAGAGTTACGGCCAAAACGGTGGTTTTGGGCTGGTTTTAGGACAGATCTAGAAGTGTCACGTGCGACACCCGCCGTACGCCACGGCAGGTACTTATGCCATGGACCTGTCATTTTTTATCTCTCTCTATAAATGCTATTGAAGCATTCTGACACTTTGCCTTGTGTCTCCTAGCCAAACCCTTGCCATTGTGTGCACCACCTGTGACTGTTTTCACCGTCTGACCAGACAGTGACGCCTAGTTGGTGGCTGTGTCGGTAGGAAGCTTCCATGCATCTTCTCACAATCATGTTCACCATACAAGAACACTTCAATGTCATTTGAATACACTCATCATCACATCATAACATATCTGTAAAATGGCGAGAAGATGTTTTCTTTGTTCTTCTTCAATTTGTTCTTTCGTACTTACGCTTGACATCGTACTGTCATACGCATTCATTCAGTTTTCAGTTTTGTCTTTTTTAGCTTTTACATTCATCCAAATTGGGGCAAAAGTGAATTTAGTTAGGGGCCGTCTACGTACACTATCTATGAAAACCGGGGTTCCCGCATTTTCCCACTTTGCAACCCTACGTGCTGAAAATTCAACACCATGGTCACTCTGAACTTCAGTTGTTCAAACTGAAGGTTTTGAACGATGAAGCCAACAGTCTTGTAATCGTCAGATTGCACTGGCACGACTAGCTCCTCATGCATGCAACCCGTAACTAAGGCAGCGCATTTCTCACTTTGCATAGACGGAGCTTGGCCGAAGTACAAGTGATGTGCACGATTTACTACCACCGTCCACTATCCATACATAGTGTGAGTTGTACACAATGATGTTGGAAGAGTATGTGTTCAAAGCAAATTGAATGGAAAATTTTTTTGCAAAAAGTTGTGGAAAAAATCCAGCATAGCCTGAGTTAATTAAGGAAGAGTTCGTCCAAACCATACACAGTTTTTAAGAGCACACATGGACAAACAAAAAAGATGTTTGAACGAATGCGGGTGACAGTACGACAGTCCATTTACAACCCGTTTTGGCTTCCATGGACGAGGTACAGTCTCATGGGAAACCTTCCATTATGTGGTGCACATTGTGGCCATTGTTTAGCCTCTCTTAAGAGATATTAGTATGAGTACTTTTGTTCGGTGACTATGTACCCTATGCATGGTTTGCAAGCAATACTTGCCTCTTGTCTTTTTTGTTTTACCTCTGTTTGTGACCCACTGAGGCGGGAGGGGGGGGGCTACCTCAGCATCAAAGAAGCCCAGGGGTTGAACCAGGCCCCCCAAGGAGTTACATTGGGATGGCTAGTAAATGTCGCAGTGTTTCCACCAGAGGTTGGATCGAGAGCTTAAGAATACATGACAGTCTTTTCTTTAAGCCGTTGTTGAGCTGTTGTGGCTGGCCGTTTTCCTTTCCGGAATAACCAGAGCTTCTTCTATGCAAAATTCTTACAACCACAAAGTCAGTTAGTACAGAAACTAGCCCCAGTTCAACTGCAGGTACTCAAACACTGCCAAAATACCCTATGTAAGTGGATACATACATCATCATTGTTCCATCTGAAACTATTCTCCCTTGATTCTTGTTTCTTTCCATGTGTTTCCTTTAGACAAGAGTGATGAAATTCACTCCCTTCAGTACCACTTTCAAAGTGCAAGAGTTTTCTCATTTGAAAAAAAATGGTTTTATAAACTTTTAGAAACAAATTGATTTAGCGACTTCCTCACAAGAGTAACATGTACATACAATGTGATTTACTCTGGTGACAAAAGAAGTAGGTCTCATTCTTACTTGACCATCCAAGAACCAAGAATTACACCAAAAACAAGATCAGAAAACTTGGTGATTGTTGTTGAATTTCAAAAACCAATTGAGCGCTTGTAACGAATTCTTTTCTTTTTTCAATCACAAAGGCTGACATGTCCTCAGCTTTCAGAAACTTAATGGCAACCAATGGCATGCGATACTCAGTTCAACTTTGATTTAATTACACAAGTTTATCTAAGATCAAGATTTTTTGTTTGAATGAACACGACACTTGTAGCATCATGCATTTCCACTTGCCATGGATATGCGTTCCTAGGATGTAATTATGTCAATTGCATGAGGTAAGAGTAGAGTTTTATGGAAATTGGAATCAAGCACCCCTTCTAGTTTCTCATGAGCTGCACACACATGAGAAAGGCAATTCTGTTACTACTATTTGCATCAATGTGCAGAAGAAGCCACCATTCCAGAAAAGTGGTTGTGATGGGAAGGACATTGTGACATATGTGACGGTTGTGGGCTTTGTGGTGCGATGCACCAGTTACAGGGCCCATGCATGTAATAACTACGACATTGATGCAACTATGCCACATGTACATCTATGCCAGACATGCAACAATGCCACATGTGTAATTAGTGCATTGATGATGCAATTGCACCGCACATGAGATAACTACGATACAGAGGCAACAATGTGCCTCATGTGTACTTCACCCGCAACATGTGTACTTCACCACTTTAGAAACAGCACCAAAGATGCGATGGTGCCTTATGTGTGATTGGGCCTCACATGCAATGCGCCATACTTGTAACTATGCCTCACATGCAATGCACCATACATTGAACTACACCTCATGTGCAATGTGCCACGAATGCAACCACACCTTATGTGCAACTACACCGCACGTGCAATGCGACAGAAAAGCAACCGTGCCACATTTGCAATCGCACCACAAGTGCAAGTGCATGATCTGTGTGATAACTTCACCATAGATGCAACTCCGCCATTGCACTGCATGTGAAATGCGCCAAACATGCAACAATGCCATATGTGCCATTATGCTGCACGTGAAATGCACCATACATGCAACCATGCCATGTTTACCACTATGGAACATGTGGAATGCGCCACACATGCAACCATGCCATATGTGCCACTGTATTGCATGTGCAATACACCACACATACAACCACGCCACATGTACCACTCCGCTGCATGTGCAACAACTATGCCACACATGCAACCATGCTATATGTGCCACAACGTTGCATATGCCATGCACCACACATACAACCTCACCACATGTGGCACTGCACCACAGGTGGAGCATGTATGCCACACATGTAACCACATGATATGTGCTACTACATTGCATGTAAAGTGCGCCACACATGCAACTAAGCCATATGGGCCACTAGAGCGCACGCGCAATGTGCCACACATGCAATCATGCCTCATGTGCAACCACGCCGCATGTGCGATAACTATGACACACATGCAGCCACTGTGTATGTGCCACTACGCCACATGTGCAATGAGCCACACATGTAACCACGCAATAGGTACCACTATACTACACGTGCAATGCACCACACATACAACCACACCATAACTGATACTACGTTCGATGTGTAACCATTACGCCGCACATACGATACACATAGAAGTAGTGTCCATGTGATAGCATTGAACATGAAACATGCCATGGAAATAGCTTTCAATACGCCCATCACCCACCCCCTCCCTTGGCCACCCTCCTGCCCACCCTACCCCCCACCCTCCTCCTCCCTATCTCTCCTTAGTCCAGGATATGCATTGAATACAACAAATCTTGAAAATACATTGAAGGTCAATGTTGTTAAGCACAGAAGACATGTGTATGATGTCACTCGTAGTCAAACCATTCATCGATATCATTATCTGTGGTGTCCTTAGTACCATTGTTACTATCAAAATTACCATCATTTTAAGTTCCTCTATGTCAGCATTAACCTTATGGAGCTTCTCGTTGACATTCCCTAAAACATGTGCATCATGATCACTGCTAGCTTGCACTTACTCATTTATAAAGGGGACCCGTGACATGGAATGGGTTCCCATGCCACAACCGTCATCCTCAACTTCATTAGTTTCACTCGTCCTATCATGCTCCTCTATATTCACCCTATCTTGAGGGCTTTGGACCACTTTCATGTTTGTTCCACCCCCGTTTCAGAACTTAGTGTCGGCTTGAAAAAATCATGATGTCAAAACATAATCACGTGAATGTCCTCTGGCATGGATAGTGCCTTGCCTCAAGGACCCCCACAACTTGTTCTGTTCTAGCCTGTACTCAATAAGATTGGATGACTCTAGTTACCAATCCTTTCCTATAAGAGAGGTTATTTCTCTTCATGCGCAACCATCGCCTTCCCACCCTATTCCTAAAACTCTTGCCTTCAACTTCAATTTCTTCAAAGGACTTGTACATTGGTCCTAGAGCCTTGCAATACATGTAACGAGGTGCCCCTGATTTTTCTGGCATACTCAGGGCTCGTCCGATTTTTTGGGGCATGCTGGCCATTTTCCGATTTTCGGAAATCATGCGAGCCGTCGGGCTCACCTCTGCTCGACCGCCGAAGCGAGGGGGATGACGAGCGAGCGAGCGAGCGATGAGGTGAGGATCACGCTGTCGCTAGGAGGGGCTTCGCATGCAACCTCGCGGGTGCGTTCCAAACACGCAATGCGCGGTCGGGTGTCACCCTCTAGGCGAGTGGCGTGATGGTGACACCACCCGCCGAGGGGTTGTTTTGGCGGCGAGCCCCCGACAACGCGCGCGGTCATCGGCAACAGCAAATCAACGGCTACAACCGTATGACAGGTTGCAACACATGCAGTGGCGTGTACAAGATGGTGACCGCACCCACCGCCGAGACCCATCCGCAGCGACCATACGAGACATTGAGCTAACACGACGACTCACGCTGGGCCAAGGTAAACCGTTGATCCGGACAATTGACGGTCGGACACTTCTCGCACTAATTATTAGGTGCAAGTAGAGCACCGGGTACAAGGTGCAAGTAGCTTGTTGGAACAAGCTAGGAAAGGAGTAGACCAGGGCTAGGACTAGCCAGCCAAACAACATAAATACCTTGTACTCTGTTCATTGTAATTGACCTGTCATTTCCAGTTCTGGCTTCCAGACTCCTCCAAGTCTATTTTTTCTCTGCGACTATACTCTCCACACACCAAGACCAATTCTTTAGAGAGAACACTCTCACAACTGGTATCAGAGCTAGAGCCACACGTTGGGCGTAAGCGCTGCCCGAGCTCGCCAATTTCAAGGAGCGAAGGCACGAAGTACGCCGTACAATGTGGAGGCTGATCGATTGGAAGATTGCAGGACCAGACTTCAAAGCCAACGCATGAGCCAACCTGTGGATTTTTTTCTCTATATCCACAGCGTCCACACGGTCTACCATGAGCACGCAGGAGACAACGGGTGACTCCTACACACTTCAAAGACGTCACATTATCATCCCGGACTGCCGAATTGTTGCTAGAAGATTTTTGATTGCTGCCAAAGCGCTACCAATGTTTTTCAAAGGATCTCTAACGGCTAAAAGTCATCAAGAGCCATGGAGCAGGCCTTGTAGCAGATCGTAGAGTAGCTGCGAGCCCTCAAGCTAGAGAATGAGCGGCTCAATCAGCAGATGGCTGACCTCCGGGATGGGGCTGACGTTGGACAAGTTCGGGCCACCCGGTCAATGAGTCCAGCAAGACCAAAGCCAAAATCTCCGGAACCGTTCAACCCCTCAATGAAGGGTGCGAGGGTACGGACCTGGTTGTTTGTGATGAAAAGCTACTTTGGGGCTCTGGGTCACCCTCCAGAGGACGATGCTGTGGGTGTGTCATTCGCGGTGACACTACTACGCGGAGCAGCATTGGAATGGTGGAGGCAGCTGAATATGTTGGCCACTCGACGTGGAAGTGGGAACGCCGCTGTGCAACATGCCGTGTTGTGGCAGCCAGGCATGGGGTAAGCTGAAGCTCACATGCCGATGACATGGGAGTAGGTCGAGCAAGCCATCAGAGATCAATTTGATCTCGTGAACGCCTCCATGGTCGCACAAACAAGCTTAAACAGCTGAAGCAAATCAACATGGTGCACAAGTACACACACCGTTTCTTAGCGTTGTGCATGGAGATTGACGTCATGAGCAGGCCGTAGATGGCAAACAAGTACCATGACGGCTTGAAGGCATAAATTCAGCGCACGCTGGCACTCAGTGGAATCACGGAGTTCCAGGCGATGGTGGCCACTGCTTAGCGCGTTGACGCGCTCTATTGCCATCAAGGGGATTTCCGTGAGAAGCAAGAGAATCATCAGTGTCTAGCACAGCACCAACAAACCGAACCCATGGAGATCAACGCAGTGAAAGGAGGCCAGCAGCAAAGCAAGCCACGTGGTGGGAATTGTTGGATCTGCGGGAAGTCTGGACGCCAAAACAAGGACTGCAAGAAGAAGCAGCAGGGAAATGGCAACCAGCAGTGAGTGAGAGATGCCCAATTGCTGGGGAAGCTTCATCTGCATTAGCAAACACCAGCCCCAAAAGTCCTTCAATAACTAGGGAGTTGTTGAGTGTATTGCTGCGGAGTGAAGGAAGCGGGAGCGTTCCGGTAATCCTATTGAAATCTGAAACTTGATTGGCTGGTTTTGCGGACAGCGAGGGGCGCCAGACTCGTCGGTAGATTAAAGCATTGCTGGATTGCGACGTGTCGCACTCATTCTTCATCGACGAGCTTGCAAAGAGGTTGGGGCTTGCACGGCTACCCGGGAAGCCAACTACGACCAATTTGGTGCAAAGGGAGCTAGAGTGCGGACTGCCTCTGAAGCCGTTGAGGGTCTGTCTGGGCAAGCTGTGGTGAAAGGTGAACTTTCGCACGTGCCCAATGGATACCTATGACGCCATTCTGGGGCATGATTGACTACACCGGTGGAATCCTAGTGTGGATTCGGTGCGTAGCCAGGTGAAAGTGAAGAAATGCGGAGAGAAAATTGTTTTACCGTTGTGGGAAGAGGAGAAGGACTCCAAGGAAGGCAAGGTGTCGCAATTGAGTTACGTGCACCTGAAGCGCTGTCAGCATAAAGGGGACCAAGTATACCTTCTGTGGGTGCGGCAAAAGGAAGCAGTTGAAGAGGTGGAAGTGTTGTCAGCAAAGGCAAGGCAACAGGAGGAAGAGCAGCAAAAAGCACCAGAAATAGAGCTATCAGAAGGCATCAAGGGAGTGTTAGGCAGCTACGGTGATGTATTTCCTGTTGAGTTGCCAAAGGCTTTACCACCAAAGTAGGACATCGACAATAAAAATGATCTGGTTTCGGGAGCAACTCCAACGGTGAGAGTTACTTATCGCATGAGCGACAATGAGCTGGGTGAGCTGAAGAAGCAGTTGGAGGAGCTGACAATGCAGGGTTTTTATCGGACCATCGGTGTCACCCTACACTACATCGGTCCTCTTTGTGAAGAAAAAGACAGGTGAGCTGCGGATGTGCGTGGACTATCACGGACTGAACAATGTAACGATCAAGAACCAGTACCCAATGCCAAGGGTTGAGGAGCTGTTTGACCAGCTGAGGGGAGCGCAATTCTTCAGCAAGATTGACTTGCGCTCGGGGTACCATCTGATCCAGATTACGGAGCAAGATGTGAAGAAGATGGCGTTTCGAATGCGGTACAACCATTTTGAGTACCTCGTGATGCCGTTTTGCTTGACCAACTCTCCTGCAACGTTCATGAGCCTCATGAACAAGATCTTCCACCCTCACTTGGATCAGTTTGTGGTGGTGTTCCTTGACGACATCCTCATCTACTCCTAAACTCTGGAAGAGCATCAGCAACATCTTCCGCAGGTTTTGGAAATTCTTCGGGGAAAGAAGTTGTCTGCAAAGCTCTCCAAGTGTGAGTTCAAGAAAAAGGAGGTGGAGTTCCTTGGGCACATTTGGAGCGGCAAGGGTCTCCACATGGACCCAAAGAAGGTGGAAGCAGTGAAGTAGTGGCCGACACCAAAGTGCGTGCATGACATCAAGGTTTTCTTGCGGTTTGTCAACTACTACCGGATATTCATCCGGGGGTACGTAGAAAAGGCTACGCCACTGACCCTGTTGCTACATAAAGATTACCAGTGAGAATGGGCCATGAAGGAGCAGAAGAGCTCCGAGGAGCTCAAGGCTGCAATGTGTGACGCTCTGGTCCTGGTGCACCCAGATTCGTGCAATGAGTACGTCATGGCGACAGACGCAAGCCACCATGCCATTGGGACAGTACTGATGAAGGATCATGGGAAGGGGCCGCAGACGATTGCGTATGTATCACGCAAGTTTCAAGGTGCAGAATTGAATTACGTAATCCATGAGAAGGAGATGCTGGAGGTGATCCATGCGTTCAAGCATTGGAGGTGCTACCCTGAGTCAAGGCGTTGCGTGGTCTTCACGGATCATTATGCCCTGAAGTACTTGGAGACGCAACCAAACCTCAATCGCCGACAAAGTCACTGGATGGGGTTCTTGGAAGGGAGTTTTGACTACGAGATCCAATACAAGCCTGGGAAGGTGAACTGAGCAGATCCTCTCTCGCGGAGGCCGGACTTGAGCCTCAATGCCATCTCATTGCTGATGGGATCTCAAGTCATGCATAGCCTGTTCAAGCACAACAATGGCATGGACAGTGAGCTCACGGGTGGTGCGCTGAAAGACACCACGTGGGATGGAACGTATTGGCAAAGGGGGCAGGAGCAGAGGATTGTCCTGCCAGACTATGCGCCATTGAAGTAGTTGTTAGAGGAGGTGCATGACACCCACTACTCGGGTCACTTCGGCTTCGACAAGACGCTCAAAGCCTTGGCAAACCAATACTAGTGGTCGTCAATGGAAACTAATTGCAAGAGGTTTGTGAGCAGCTGCAATGTGTGCCAAGGCATTAAGGCGCGAAGGACCAAGCCACCACGGGAGCTGCAACCATTACCAGTACTAGAGAGGCCATGGACAGACATCTCGCTTGACTTCATTGGCAGGTTGCCTCTGACGCAGCAGTGCAACAACACAGTGTTGGTGGTGATGGACCGGTACTCCAAGATAGCACACTTCATCGCATGTCCTGAGAGTATCACAGCTACCGGGATAGATCAACTCCTCCTTAGTCATATCATCAAGCTACATGGAGTGCTGCATTCGGTCGTCTCAGATTGCGATACACGCTTCACGGCGCGATTCTGAAGAGATCTCATGGAGATGTTGGGCACGCGGGTGCAGCTAACTATGGCATACCACCCACAGAGCATTGGGCAGACAGAGCGCATGAACCAGACATTGGAGCAACTTCTGCGGAGCATGGTCCCACTGGATGGAGAGGATTGGCAGGAGAAGCTTGGAGTGGCAAATTTTGCCTACAGCTTAGCGGTGTCAACATCAACAGGAAAGTCACCGTTTGAGGTGGCCTACGGCCACCAGCCAGTGAGCCCAGCCGCCCTTGCTACGGCAACATCTCTTTCGGCTATGCAGTAGATTGCTGACGGGTTTTCCACCACTTGGGACGTGGTACCACAATGGTTTTTTAAGGCACAGAAGTAGCAGAAGCGGCAGGCCGATAACCATCGCTCTGCGGAGGAGTTCCAAGTGGGAGATTGGGTGATGCTAAACTTAGCTAACCGACAACTGATGGGAGTTGGGAGTCCCAAGCTGAAACCACGATGGGTGGGTCTGTTCTGCATTTTGGAGAAGCGGTCAGTCGTGTCGTACAAGCTGGAGTTGCCAACTCACTACACCATCCATCCGGTGTTCCACATCTCTCTGCTTCATGCCTATCGTGACCCCAACACCTTTTTCCAGGGTCGCGGGACAGCTCCACCTCCTACTGTCTAGATTGAAGGAAGTGAAGAGTTAGAGGTGGAGAAGATACTAGCGGACCACCAAAGGGGACGATGGGCATGAGTTTCTGGTGCAGTGGAAAGGGTACCCGGCGGAGCACAACTCTTGGGAGCTAGATGCCAACTTCCATGTCGGACAACCAACACTGTTCTCCACGAGTATCTCAGGCGTGCAGGGACGCCGCTCCTCTGACGTGGGGGGTGAATGTAACGAGGTGCCCCTGATTTTTCTGGCATACTTGGGGCTCGTCGGAGTTTTTGGGGCATGCTGGCCATTTTCCAATTTTCGAAAATCATGCGAGCGGTCGGGCTCACCTCTGTTTGATTGTTGATGCGAGGGGGAGGACGAGCGAGCAAGCGAGCGACGACGTGAGGATCACGCCGTTGCTAGGAGGGGCTTTGCATGCAACCTCGTGGGTGCGTTCCAAACACACAACGCGCAGTTGCGTAGCACCCTCTAGGCAAGTGGCATGATGGTGACACCACCCGTTGAGGGGTTGTTTTGGCGGCGAGCCCCCGACAACGCGCGCAGTCATCGGCAAGAGCGAGACGACGGCTGCGACCGTACGACAGGTTGCAGCACATGCAGTGGCGTGTACAAGACGGTGACCACACCCACCGCCGAGACCCATCCACGGTGACCATACGAGATGTAGAGCTAGTGCGGTGGCTCGCGCCGGGCCAAGGCAGACCGTCGATCTGGACGATTGACGGTCGGACGCTTCTCCCACCCAGCATTAGGTGTAAGTAGGGCACCGGGTACAAGGTGCAAGTAGCTTGTTGGAGAATGCTAGGAAAGGAGTAGACCAGGGGTAGGACTAGCCGGCCAAACAGTATAAATACCTTGTACTCTGTTCATTGTGTTTACCTGTCATTTCCAGTTTTGGCTTCCAGACTCCTCCAAGTCTATTTTTCCGCTGCGACTATGCTCTCCACACACCAAGACTAATTTGTCAGAGAGCACACTCTCAGAATACAAGTGTAAGAATGCCTGAATGTGCACACTGATGCAAGTTTCCTGACTTAAAACTGATCTTGCTTTGTGACGTACTCTTCCGTGCATTCAACATTCATGTAAAATCCTCTCTTCTTTCTCTTACCTGCCTCTCTAATTGGTACCATCTCCTCCGAGCACTATTCACAATCCTTGGGACGCGTTTCATGAATCGTTCCAAGTGGTTTGGCCTGTAATCACTGTGACCCCCTCAACTCTTCAATGATGTTTACATATTGCTTGATTGTGGCTTCAAGGTTTTTGAATCATTTGTTGTACATAAAGATTCTGTGCACACAGCTCTCACTGAATGTGTTGAGTGTGCATGTAATCCATGAACTCCTACATTTTTATCCATAATCGGACAATAGACAAGTGATTTATGTCAGAGAACAAAACAGTACATTGTACATTGCTACTAATGATAGAATGAATTTCACCTCACTTCCATCTGTCTCGTTGTTGTGTGACTCATCCTTCCGCTTCACAAGGACATCATGCCATTAGGTGAACTCCTTGTCGTGCACAAGTGGATGGTCTATAACACATAGGTTTATCCCTTGCGAAGGGAAACGTTATGGTGTTGAAGGACAACCCACACCGCCCACAAATCACAAGGAGTTTGAATAAGCCTTATCTGGCCAGCTATTTCATGTTGATACATTTCTTTGAGTTTTTATTCACAAGCATGTTTGGAAGAAGACAAAATGATGGTCTTCAAGGACATAGCTTCAAGCAAGTTTATGCGATAACAAAGCATTACACTCAGAACTATTAACAACCCCACCTTGGTCCGTTACGGAAATGTTCACTGTTCCAAGGGACGATGTACATTTGTGCACGGTCTTTGAGGTCATTTAGGACATCCACGTCCATTCAAGGAAGGCAATACATCCTTGCGCTAGGGTCAAACTCAACCATCATTATTATAGGATTACTAGAGGACAAGGTGGTTGTTTCACCATCGACTTATTTGTGCCATCTCATCCTCAGCTACATCCCCCACATCTGCTTCGCGTACACCACACACAAGCATGGCATGTGTCTTACTCAAGGATACAATTAAACATGCCAGTAACAATGCCTTGATGAGCTTGAGATGCATTTTGTATGAAAACCTTTTCCCTTGCTTCTTGGAAGGTTAAAAAACGGGGTGGCTATATGTGTAAGGTGCGAAACAATTGTACAAGAATGTGACAAGGAGACCTAGGGACTTGTGCACGTGTGAGTGTAGGATAAACATGAACCAACCAATGCAACACTTATAGAAACCCAGAGATGAGGAAGTATAGCCAGAGGGATGCTCATCTAAAATCAAGTGGATCAAAGAAAGAAATTGGCCACTGGACACCGCCACGTCCTTCTGTTGCACGGCTCCAATGACCAATGTTTGTCCATTCTTCTTTGTTTCCCCTTGTTTTTCAGGAAATCTTGCATAGAAGAATGGTTTTGGTCCACAATCTGCTTTTAAACCAACAACAGTTTCCCTCCAAATGGATGCAGCGAGCATTTTCTTGATTCGTTCAAGCACCTTGTAGTGCCTCTTAAACTTCAACTATCTCACGATGGAACTGGCACCACGCAAAGATGTGGTTGTGATTTCTTGGCTGCGAGAAGGAGGAGGTTGCAAAAATGTTGAGTATTCCGCCACCAGGGCTGCACTTAGTGAAGCCGATGTTAGAGAAAGTGGCCATGGTCGAAGTACTCAAGATAATGGATGGCAGTTTAAATGAATGTCTCAATGAATGGCTATGGCGTGTAAGACTAGGCGAAATCATTTTCATCATTGCAGAGATTTGTTGACATTCATTGGTGGGTGAAAAATGCTACATGAGGCGTGTTGCAAGACTATCTTGATGTAAACGAGTCCGTTGTTAAAATTTGCGATAGGTGGATGGGTGAATCTGGACTGAAATCTGGAAGTGCAAGGTGTGCTCAGAAGAATCTGAAACATCTTTAGGAATTCGTAGATCACTTGGAGAAGTACATGGAGAGGTCCCTGAACCAGCTGCAGGGATGTAGCCACAAGTGTAGACTTGTGGACCCACAAGGCACTCCCACTGGATGCCTTGAGACTAAGTCTCGAAAACTAGACTTGGAGTAGACTGCTTGCAGGTGCACTAGCTTGCACTGAAGAAGGCACAGGCATTTGTAGGAGGTGCTTCCTTAGGCAAATGCTTGTAGTGTCAGAGCCTGAGGCTTGCAAAGGCATAATCTAGAGTAGTTGTGAAGGAATCAGAAGGCACTTGATGATGTCTGAAGGCATATTGGAGAGAGTTATTTGAGTCCCTTTAAGTAGTCCTGGGAGAGCCTCCTTAGAGGTTGTTGCCTTGGAGTTTGCATGTAGTTGCATAGCCTTCTGGGTGGTTACATAACCATGCAGGCCAGCTGAAGAGTTACCTGGAAGGTGAAGTGTCACTCGAAGCTAAAGGGGCACTAGAAACTGATGAGCCACTAGAAGTTTAACTTGCACTGGTTGTTGAAGGGTCATGAAGAGGTTGTAAGAGGTTGTAAACCAACAACCCTTCAGCTGAAAGCTGAAGGGTCACAACCCCTAAGGGGCTCCAATGGCACCTTTACATATTTCGGGGCAATATTTTAACCTTGCCTCCCTCCATGTAAGGAGGTGAATGTTTGGTCCTTCCAAAGTAGATGAAATCCAGCACGAGATGCATTTTGGCCAAACCCGGCCTTTCAAACTGGGTAAATCACAACACCCCCATCAGTTGTTGATGGCCGGTGTTGTAAAGGGTCCATGTAGAAGTTGTAGGAGGGTCTTTTGACTTGAAGACGCATGCTGTAGTAGTTTTGAGGAGATAATGATACTTCTGCAATGGTACTTGAAGAAGTGGTGTTGTATGTGTCTCAACTTGGAGAAAGTGCGGATGGTGGTTTGCTGAAAAAATAGGGATGGATTCGTTCGGAGTTTTTTTTTGGGCAGAATAGCCCGCTTATCCACATTCCCAAAGGGCGGAACTTCCCATATCCAAGAGCGAAAGTTTATGACATCCATACCCAACACTTTAAAACATAAGAACGAGGTATCTGGCGCCATCGCCATGCTCGATCAGCAACATACGTCATAGGTCGAGCATTGCAGGGGAGGTGACACTAAACCGATGACCGCAAAGGGGCGGCGGACACGTCATCACACCCCCCCCCCCCCCCCCCCCCCCCCCCCCCCCGCCCCCCCGCGCCACTCGTAACATCGCGAGACTGCCGGCTCCTCGCTTGACGAGTCACGAAATCCACGATGGATATCCCTCTTAGTATCCTAATGATGAGATCAACTATTAAAGAAACACTACATGTGTTTTAGTCCCATGATAGGCCTAACAAAATGTCCATGGCGCATCAATGGCTACAAAACCACCATGCCATAATGAAAACATGTAGGATATCTTATCTTACAAAACTCACATTAAAGAAGAATAAGTTGTATAAAATCTCCAAAATAAATGAAATCACTACTAAAGCATTACATAAACCTATTTCATTCTCTAGAACTGATTTTTACAACCCTTAAGCATAGATGAAATAAAAGAATGTATATGTAAATGCATATGTTTATGTATATGTATATGTATATGTATATGTATATGTATATGTATATGTATATGTATATGTATATGTATATGTATATGTATATGTATATGTATATGTATATGTATATGTATATGTATA
>SZWC01028029.1:8350-18530 GCA_023375785.1 Penium margaritaceum | reverse complement strand
CACACATACACACACACACACACACACACACACACACACTCACACACACTCACACGCTTTCTGCCTGCTCTAACTTCTCTACTCTAGCTTGTCGCGAGACGGGACACGGGTCCCACTTGACGGTCTGGATTGACTGAGGGGCAGCAATCTCTCAGTCGTGCTGGTGGCCGCTAGACTAATATCCCACACAGGGATCGGGTCAGGAGTCGGTTGTGGGGCACTCGATTGAGCACCACAGGCATCGGGTCTAAGCGTCTCAGCGGTCTTCAGCGTCGGCAGTCGGTCGGTCGTTCGTTCGACAGACAACAGCCGAATCTCCTCCTATTCTTCTTCTCTTATCCTTCCTTCGCGTGACCCTTCCAAGACCTCCCCCGTGCTGGCTGGCACCTTTCGCGGCTCGCACATCAAAACGCCCTTGGATAAGGCGCCTCGGGTTCCGCTTCTCTCGTCGAGGTTTGGACACGGCCCAGCTACCATCAAACCAGCCTCGGGCCGCTTTCCTTTCCTCTTAGCAGGTCTGGTCGGGTTCCGGTGTCCGCTGCAATATCTTCCTTCGCGCCCCGTTGCTCCCCGGAATCGAACTGCTCCTTTCGTATTTTCTTTTCCTCGGTCGATGGTCGTCGGATCATCCATCGACCCCTTTCTTGGATCCTGATCCCAGTCCTTCCTTCCTTCCCCCCCTTTTCCTTTGGATGAACAAAACATCGTTAACACTGTTATACCCTACTCCCACAAAACAAGCTGGACGTCCTCGTCCATCCATCCTCCTTCCTTGTTTTGTTCATCCCGCCCTCTCCCTTCTGGTGCATCATTTGCCGCCTGGGTAGTGCTCTCGTCCCCTCCCCGGCGTAGGTTCCTCAGCCCCCTGTTCTGGCGATGAATACTCTTCCTCTACCCACCTCGTCCTCTCCATTCCATCCAACTCTCCGTGGGGCTTCTCCTGCCGTATCCTTTCATTCCGTGCCTTGGGGCTCTGACGTGGAGTCATTCTGCGCTCTTCTTCTCCTCTCCCTTCTTCCCGCTGCTCCTGCAATCGCCACGCTGCTTCCTTTTGCCTTGCCCGCACCCTCTGCCTTGCCTCATCACTCTCCTCACAGGGCATGCAGAGAGGCCCATCCAGCCCCGTCTGAGCATTCCTGTAGCGGCGGGCGCATGAGAGGTGCATCCATTGGTGACAGCTGATGCAGTGCCACCTGCGGATGCGCACTGGGCCTCTGCATGTGGTGCACGGCTCGCTGCACAAAGTTGTGCAACGAAGGCATTGATACAATGTAATGCGCCCCCCATGACGTAGCCTGCGCTCTCCCACCTTCTTCACACATTCACTGTGTGAGAAGCATCCACACTTCTCACACCATGGAGTCACTCCTCTCAGCTCTCTGGAGCAGCTGGGGTAATCCCCCTCGGCCGTGCCCGTACGCGGTCGCGCCTTGCAACTGCTGCAGTTGTCCCGCCAATCGTCGTTCGTCTTGATACAAGCTGCGTGCGATGCACGCTTACAATAGTCGCACCTCCCATGTGGAGCCTCCAGTCGCCTCCTGCATCCACAAGATATGATGCCTGCCTCAGCGTTGTATTCTCGCCCCAGCATGACCCCAACTTCCATGGGAATCCCCTGCTTGATATTCTGGCAAGGTACACAGTTCCAACTTTCTTCTTTGTCCACCGCTCCGCATTCCTCCTGCATATGGCGTTTGCAATGCCTACATTGTCGAGCAGGCGGGTACACCCTCTTCTCGCACCATGGACAGCTGCCAGCCCGGGGTGTCTTTCCTCCCTCCAGCTCCTTGCTTGCACCTGTGCCCCTCGCGTCCCTTTCCCTCGCTGCAGTGCTCCCGGTCCATCTTCCTCTTACGGCCCCCGCTCCCGCCGTAACTTCCCTGCTCCCACTGCCTTGCCCTGCCTTGCCCCAGCCGTGGGCTTCTTTGTCCCCTTGCTCCCCTCTGACTCCGTCAATGGTCCAGCTCTCCCGCTCCATGGGCTTCGTGCAACCCACGCGCCTCACACTCTCGCAGGCAGCCTTCGCAATTCTCCTGATGCAGGTCCTCTTGCCGGCGAAGGGTACAGTGGGTCCATGTCTGCCCTTCTCTCCCTCTGCTGTCCTCCCGAGGCAAGGGTTTGGTCCCATCGTCGTGCCGGTGCATCGTTGGCCGGAGCACTGAGCCGTCCACTTAGTCCGGAGTGTCCGGGGGCCGTCACTCCTCGCTCGACCCCGGCATCCGGTCCTTGCTGCATCCTGCCTGGTACACTTGGCATATCTGAACGCCAGGCAGGTTGATTGTCCGCTGAGGGTGGTTGAGGATGGGCTTGTACGTCCGATCTTCGTGGAGCTGGTGCCCCGGGCATTGCCGATGGCGGTTCGTCTCTCAAGAGACACCATTGAGGTGTTGCTGTCAACGCCTCATTCACCATGGTCAGCACCTTCCTCCTCACCTCAGGGACATCCCTGTTCCTCAGTGCCCTCATGGCCAGCACCGCCTACCGAGCTGCCACTCCCTCTGGTCCTGGCAATGCCACTATGTTGCGGTAAAGTTGTTCCACCGGGTGGGTGTCCGCGTATGAGTGCGGCACTTCTGTCTTCCTCGTGCCCTGTGGTTCCTTTCTCTCTTGCTACTTCTGATCTCGTGCCCGGGCTTCGAGGAGTCGTAGCTTTGCGACACATTTGTCGCAGTGATGTCCCACCCCTGGGAGCATCTTCCCGCAAGGCCGATGGAGCGGCTGGTGACATCCTTCACACCATTCGGTGGCGTTGTGGTTGCCATAGTCGTTACAGTATAGTCGCCATTCCTCCCCTGCCGCCTGCCGACCTCCCTTTCCTTGCTCCTCTCTTTCCTTTTGCATCGTCTCTTTCAGCTCCGGTGTGCAAGCTGGAAAGACGTGCACTGCCTTCCGCTGCAACAGTTCCTCATCTCCACATACATAGTGGAGAGCCACCCCGCAGTTGTAGCAGTACTTCTTTTGCTTCCTCACCGGCCGATCACACTTCCCACATTCCTCCGTTTCATCCACCCCAGGGATGCTTAGTTTTGGCCCAGCAGCCTGTCCGCCCTCCTTGCCCATCTCTTTCTCCTGTTCCACTAACCTGCGGATGCAATCCTTACAATGCCGTCCCAATCACAGGATCCCGGTTCCACATTTGCAGTGGAGGGGTGCTTTGCATTCGTAGCACCAGGTTGCCTCCATGCGGTCGTGCGGCTCTCGGCAGTCTTCACACCTTTCAACCCAGCGCTTAAGTGCAGGTCTGTTTTTTCTACTGTCCTCTTTGTATGCCCTTGCCCGCATGATGGGTGTATACTTCTTGCAACCTATCACCTTCCGCCGTATCCGCACCTTCGGGTCCTGGCAAGCTGCATGTACCAGATGTCTGTACACGAAGCAGCGGAATAGGGTAATAGCATCCATCGGCTCCTCACAGTTGCCACAGGGTTCCTTCTCCTCCTGCGGCATACTAGATTTCCTAGCCGCAACCCTGTACCTTAAGTGCATCGTTTCTTCCTCCTGCTCCTTCTGCAGCTCCTCCTCGCTTTCCACTCCCATGCTTTGCTTCAGATTTACCGCACAGGCCTCGCACATCTTAATGTCGTGCAGGATGTCCAGGTCGAGGTCGCAACATGCCACATGTAGGCCAGCCTTGCATCCTTCACACACCACCTCCCCTTCAGCTGCCACTGGATTTTTACAGGTTGCACACAATCGCCGAGCCACCTCTTCCTCTCCTTCCTCTTCATCCTGATCATGCGTCTCAATGTTAACTTTGAGCTCCTCACCCCGCTGCTGCTCTGACTCCCTTTGTGCTTCTAGCTGGGAGCTGGTTGGCCATAGGGATCTATCATTCGGGGGTAATGGCTCCCACCTCACAGGAGGGGCATTTAGCAAACTGAGGTGCTCTTCTTGCATGAGTGGGGGTTCCCCTTCCTTCCCTTCTTCTTCTACTTCTCTTCTCTGCTTCTTATCCCCCGACCTGGCCTCCTAGAGTCCCTTCCGCTTCCTCCTTCGTGGCTTTTTCTGCTGCTCTGCCGCTGCTGCTGATGGTACTTGTACCTCGGTCGCCGTGCCGGATGCAGTTGCCGCAAGAGGCAATACCTCCTTCTCCCGCTGCTCTACTGCCGTTGCCCATGGTGCTGGCGCTCCGGGCGCCGCGCTGGGTGCAGCTGCTGCAAGAGGCAGCACCTCCTTCTCTTGCTGTTGTGCTGCTGCTGCTGATGGCGCTTGCGCCTCAAGCGCCGCGCCGGATGCAGCTACTATACGAGGCAGCACCTCCTTCTCCCATTGCTCTGCTGCTGCTGCCAATGGTGCTGGCGCTTTAGGCTTCGCGCCAGACGCAGCTGCCGCAGAAGGCAGCACCTCCTTTTTGCGCTGCTGTGCTGCTACTGCCAATGGTGCTGGCGCTTTAGGTAATGCACCGGATGCAGTTGCCGCAGAAGGCAGCACCTCCTTCTCCCGCTGCTCTGCTGCTGCTGTCCATGATGCTGGTGCTCCGGGCGCCAGACCGGGTGCAACTGCTGCGAGAGGCAGCACCTCCTTCTCCCACTACTCTGCTGCTGCTGTCGATGGCACTCGTGCCTCGGGCGCCGCAATGGATGCAGCTGCTACAAGAGGCAGCACCTCCTTTTTCCGCCACGCTGCTGCTGCTGCGGATGGTGCTGGCGCTTTGGGCGCCGCACCGGGTGCAACTGTTGCAAGAGGCAGCACCTCCGTGTCCCACTGCTATCCTACTGCTGCCGATGGTACTGACGCTTTGGGCGCCACACCGGGTGCAGCTGCTGTGAGAAGCAGCACCTCCTTGTCTCGCTGCTCTGCTGCTGCTGCCGATGGTGCTGGCGCTTCGGGCGCCGCACTGGGTGCAGCTGCCGGAGAAGGCAGCACCTCCTTTTCTTGCTGTTTTGCTGCTGCTGCCGATGGTGCTGGCGCTTCAGGCGCTACACCGGGTGCAGCTGCTGCAAGAGGCAGCATCTCCATGTCCCGCTGTTCTGCTGCTACTGTTGATGGCGCTTGCACCTCGGGCGCCACGCCGGATGCAGTTGCCGCGAGAGGCAGTGCCTCCTTCTCTTGCTGCTCTGCTGCTAGTGCCAATGGTGCTGGCGTTTCGGGCGCCACACCGGATGCACCTGCGGCAGAAGGCAGCACCTCCTTCTCCCACTGTTTTACTGCTGCTGCTGATGGCGCTTGCGCCTCGAGCTCCGCGCCAGATGTAGCTGCAGCAAAAGGCAGCACTTACTTTTCCCGCTGCTCTACTGCTACTGCCAATGGTGTTGGCGCTTTGGGTGCCGCACCGGATGCAGCTGTGGCAGAAGGCAGCACCTCCTTCTCCCGCTGCTCTGCTGCTGGTGCTCCGGGCGCCACACTGGGTGTAGCTGCTGCGAGAGGCAGCACCTCCTTCTCCCGCTGCTTTGCTGCTGCTATCGATGGCACTGCGCCTTGGGCGCCGCGCCGGATGCAGCTACTGCAAGAGGCAGCACCTCCTTTCTCCGCCACTCTGCGGCTGCTGCCGATGGTGCTGGCGCTTCGGGCGCTGCACCGGGTGTATCTGCTGCAAGAGGCAGCACCACCTTTTTCTGCCACTCTGCTGCTACTGCCAATGGTGCTAGCGCTTCGGGTGCTGCACCGGGTGCAGCTACTGCAAGAGGCAGCACCTCCGTGTCCCGCTGCTCTGCTGCTGCTGCCGATGGTGCTGACGCTTCGGGCCTACACCGGGCCAGCTGCTGCGAGAGGCAGTATCTCCGTGTCCCGCTACTGGGGTCTCCCAGGGTGCACTCTGGATTTTGTTGCGGCCGACAGCAATAGGCTTAGGCTATGTTCAGCGTCTTCTGCCGGCGATGTCGGTTGGTCATCCGTCGTACGAGGCATCATCGCAGCATGTGTCCGCTGTGTCCGCCTTTGTTGTGTGGCTGTCGTTGCTGCGCCAGGTGTCGTTCTGAGATGCTGGTGTGCCTGTTTTGGTTCTGATCCTGGTTGCATTTGCACCTCAAGGACCGCATTTACCGCAACCTCACGGAGAGATAGCTGTTTCTGGTCTTCTGGCACAGTCCCTGGTGGCTCCTTCTCAGCGGTTCTGGGCCGCCTGGTAGGGAGCCTATTATTTCTCGCACGACGTCGCTTCTTGGTGATGTCCTCCTTCTTCATCACGGCATGTCCTATCCTTGTCTTTGCTATCCTTTCTTGCTGCTCTTGTTGTTGTGATGTTGTGTTCGTCCCAGCTTCCTGCTCATGTGCTTGCTGTGCCGGGGACGGCATCCCAATATCCGACAAAGCAAGCCGGGTCCCCCGGCCACACGTTCGGGCGTAGCAGCCGCAGGGACTGTAGTTGTAGTGATGGGTTGGGGGGGGGCGGTGTGGGCGGTGGGGAGACTGGGGCACGCCAACAATCGTGGCTGCCACTTCCTCCAGATCGTCGTCGGTACCAACACGGGGCAGGTGTTTTCCGGCTTCGACGGACTGCCAACGGACTGGGAGCTTCTCGAGTCCCTCACAGCGGACCATGATGTTGGAGGTGTGGCGGCCCTCAAGCCACACATAGACCCCGTCTACCGCCCACACCTGGTAGCATTGGTCCAAGAGTGTGGCTTCATTGTGTCTCGTCTTACCCACCTCCTCTCGTCTTGGTCGCACACCGTCGTCGACCTGGAAGTCGTCGATCATGAGGCCAGCATTAGCACGGTCCACCCCACGCTGTGCTACGACAGATCCCTGGGTTCGAGCCTCTTGGAGGCACCTTTGCAGCCAGGCACCCCGTTGTCGCATGAATTCCACCTCGTCAGCCACAATCCCGCCTTCTTCCCGTGGCGGCACTGGCGTGTTTGGCATGAGCGGCAGAGTGGCCATAGTCCAATGTTGCTGTCCGCGTCGTAGCATGTTCTAGCTACTCATCCGAGGGTGCATTGTCGTCAGACAACTTCCGGATAGTCTGCGTGATTGCCCCATGCATCCGCTCGACCTACCCTTGTGCCTGTGGTTGGTATGGTGCCCCATTCTCAATTTGAATGTTCAAGTATGCCGCAACCTCTGCGAACGTCCCTGCGAAGTGCGAGCCATTGTCGCACTGTATGATTTTGTATCCTCCACCTCGATAGATGACTTCTTCCTTCAGGAACGCTGTGGCGTGTGCTGCGTCAGCCTTGGGGACCGCCCGGGCCATGACCCACTTGGTCATGTGGTCGATGCGGAGAATCCAGTACACGTTCTTGCGTTGGGTGGGACGGAGAGGACCGTGGAAGTCGATTACAACCCTCTCCATTGGTGCGCCGAGGCGGGCACACACAAAACAAGGCTGGTGGATCCGTTGGTGAGGGTGATGGCAGATGCAAGTGCCGCATGTGGCAATGACCTCTCCAATCTGCTTCTTCAATCCCACCAAGTAGACCTGTGGGACGAGAGCCTCATAGATGGTGGCGGAACGTGCGTGCATCCGGTCATGCTCTTGCATGATGAGTTTGTCCCGCAGCGGCACCGGGGTGCACCAGCGTAATGGATAGGCGTCGTCCTCACGCCTCCAGAGTCGCCCCTGCAACCACACATACTTATCGAGTGTGGCCTTAGCATCGGAGCGAACATGTGCATCCGGGTAAATATCTGCCATGGTGCGCGCACCAGATAGGACCTGGGCTCGTGCCCAATCTGACCATTCGTATGTCTTGACCGGTGGCTCCCTCTGCCAGTGCTCCAGGTCACCTCTAGGCGCCAAGTCCAGGAGACGACGTCACATCTCCTCAAAGGTTTCCGGTGGTGGAGGCACTCTGCCTCCAGCAGATTCAGCCTGATGCTGTTCGTCGCCCTCCATAAGTGGTGGTGCATCAGTCCTCGTGCGTCTGGAGGAGCTGCACGTGATCGTCAGGTATGATGTGCCTGTGGAGGTCGTGGTGACCGGACGTCGGATGCGAGAGGAAGTGCGCTGCGCGGTGGTTGGGGGTTCGACAGCGGCCACAGCAACCAATGGCCCGTAGGCCCCGGGCGGGATGACTCCGGCGTGTGCAACGGCAGGAGGGGCAGGTGAGTCATCCACCGAAGCAGATGTTGCTTTTGCCGCGGCCGGCGGCTCCGTGAGAGGAGGGGAGGCCAATCCAAACCGCATCTCAGCGTGGGACGGCGGATGATCCACCGGCAACACTGCTGCTAGAGGTGCCAATGCCACTGGAGCGGAGGGGGAAAAAGGAGAAGAGGTTGGACGGGGAAGGGGACCAAAGATTGGAAGCGCGATCAAAGTTTCGCTTTGGAGAGGGGAAGAGGGGGGCGGACGGGGGGCAAGAGAGGTCGATGGCTGATCCACCGGAGACGACGCGGTCACAGGGGACGTAGCCTCTGCAACCACTGGAGGCGCGGGCCGGGGTTGTGCCAGACCCGCAATGTTGTCCGCCGACGTGGACGTCGAGGGAAGGGGTGCCTGCACCGAGACTGGGGCAACAATCGATGGCGGGTGGTCAACAGAGGAGGGTTCCTCACGGTTGCGGGGCAAGTCCTCATCACTGGTGCTGAAGTTTGACATCGAAGGAGAACCGAGCCGCTGACAGTGAAGCCAGCGCATGAATACCCTTAGTGCCATCCCGTCGCGGGGGTTGACAGTGCTTACCGGGAAGATGACTCAAAGGCCCGCATGATCATGTCCATCTGCCGCCACATGGCGATAGGATGCCCTCAACATGATGCGACCGCGAGCGAAAGGATGCAGGTGGGTAGGAAGGGGACCTTGCTGTCAACACTGCACTGCCCATTCAAGAAAGCAGCAAAAATTTTGTGCTCCGCGATGAATAGAGAGATCGAGAGGGTAGAGGAAGCAGAGGAAGTCGTGGTGATGCAGGTAGAAACTTCGCACCAAGAACGGAAGAAGATTGGGCCGGGTGCGTTCTGGATGGGTGGGCTCCATGGTCCAATGGAGAAAACAACGGAAAGCCACTGGTTAGGCATCGGTGGAGAAATCCAGTGGGTACAAGCGCCGTCACCCTTCCAAGTACTCCTCCCATTCATGCCGCAACCTCTGCACTGTGCTGCTGGGGAACGCGTGGGCTACGTCATGAATCAACTGCTGCTGTAGCTGTTGCTCGCGTTCCTCGATAAGTTGCTTTGCACGATCAACCAACATGCAGAGGGTGCGGTATTGCTGCGCGACATCCTCACGCAGAGCTAGAACGCTCTCCCGCTGTTGCAACATATGTCGTAACCAAGCACAATCGGCCGTCCACTCTGCCTCACACTCAATGCGTAGCTATTGTATGTTCGCCATTTGTGCGTCAAGCTGCTATAGTCCTGGGGTTAGGCGGGCTCTCTCTACCCGTGCGATCCGGAGGTTTCTGCCCAATTCCGCCCGCTGGTCCATAAGTTGCTGTCCTTCCACCGCGGATGGTTGTTCACCTCGATCTGCAGCTTCGTTCCATGCTTCTTGTACGCGCCGCACTTCCTGAAGCCTTTTCTGGATGGCTGCTGCCTGGGCTTCGTGGTTCTGGAGATGCTGCTGCAGGTTCGCGCGAGTGGACTCACAGGTGGCAAGGGAGTTCCGGACGTTGGCCAAGTTGTTGGCAGACCTGGGCACATGCTCCTCACACACCATCACCAATGCTCGGTATTGTTCCCAAAGTCTTTCCACTTTGCCTACCCAAGCTCGATTCCGGGTGATGCTGGAGGCAAACGTCTGCCACAGCATGTCGTTGCTGTGGGGGTCAGGCATGTCTGGGGAGGGTGGTGGCGTTGGGCATGGACTATCCATGCGCAGGGCATGGAGCATGTCATCCGCCTCTGCCATGGTGAGAAACGCCGCCAGTGCACTGGCCTCGAACCCAGATGTTGCGGCAGCTTCCGCCACGCATTCAGCAAGATGGTACTCATAGCGTGCCCAGTCGGTCTGAGCCATGTCTGGCATGAGGCCAGCGGTGTTGTCTTGCCGTTGCTCTCCAGTTGTAGTTGCGGGATCAGTGTTGCTGTTCAAAGGGATGGGACCAAAAGTGTTGTCTTGTCGTTGTTCTCTAGTTGTAGTCGCGGGATCCGTGTTGCTGTTCAAAAGGATGAGAGCTGTGGATGTTCTTGGCGGTGACTGTCGGTTGCGTAACTGATGTGAACTGTGGGAATAGAAGCTTGAGAGCCGCTGTTGGGAGCTGCGGGACAACGTCCTAGAAGTCCGAGGCGGTCGGGCTGGTTGGGCGTGCCGCCTTGGCCGTCGGAGGGCAAGAGGCATGTCGGGCTCCGGATCATGCCG
>SZWC01028027.1:0-28935 GCA_023375785.1 Penium margaritaceum | reverse complement strand
CTCTCTCTCTCTCTCTCTCTCTCTCTCTCTCTCTCTCTCTCTCTCTCTCTCTCTCTCTCTCTCTCTCTCTCTCTCTCTCTCTCTCTCTCTCTCTCTTTCCCCACCACATTTCCATGCGGTGGGATATTAAGTCTTGGGACTATGGTGCACGGTCGATTCTCAGGTGTGCCTCCTTTGTCGACTGCTCCAATATCATAGCTGCACTTGACAGCATAATCTGGGTGTGCCAGGGGAATTTTGGCCCACCCCTTATGCTTGCCGCTGCCGCAATACCCGTAACAACGACTTGTCCGGTGGTCAAAGGTGCTTCCTGCATTTGACTGACTGCTGCAGCTCCCATTCTTTGCTTTTGCCATATCTCTGTTATCCGCTCAATAGCAATATCTCCGCTCTGCCTCTGTCTGCAGAGGAGTGGCATTTCCAACTAATCATGATCGGCTACGCCGTCCCTCAATTTTGACTGATTTTTAGCAACACCAAAACTCTTTCTATTGGCAAATGGAGCCAGGACAACACTGCAAAAAAATTCTTTAAAGTCCTTGCATCATTTCCCATCATGCCAAATCATGAAGTTGCCATTGCAAAGTTCCACAATCAGATGCGGTAGACATGTCTTGCTCTGGAGCATGCAAAAAATTGTCAACATGATGCTGAATCTACCAAGGAAGTTTTGGCCGAGGCTGTGGCTAACCTAGTCTTGCAGCGCCTTTTTGCTTCTCGTAATCCTAGTGCAACTTTATCACTACTTCTTGCACCATTGCTGCCTCTGACCTCGGTAGGCTTTCTCCCACTGGCCTCTTTTCCTACTATGCACCTCCATCCACCTACTACACACCTCCCTCATGGCTGCACGATGGTGCCCACTTCTAGGGTCAAGAACAAGACAACGGGCATCTTGACGATCGTTGTTCTGTCAAGTGCAGTGTGGAAAAGGCCTTCACCGACCTCCTCCATCTTTGTGACAAGTGATGTGAGAGTGTCTAAAAGAAGGCAAAACGTCTAAACGTTTGCCTTGTTTTGTAGAATGAGCCCAAGTGGGCTGAAATACACAAGACAAGGGCATGCCTAAGCTTCCACCTTGGCACACTAGAGCAATCACAAATCTGCCAACAAGGCGGATTACACCAATCCTGGATGCTGACATGTCAAATTGCACATCTGGTTGCAAGCATAGCAAAATGATAAGCTGGAACTTGTGGGAGCTGAACTGGGATTTTCCTATTTTTAGGAAGGGCCTTAGGACCACTAGGCCAAATCAGACACAACCCATAGAAGCCCAGAATGCTCTTATTGTGGTAAGGTTTTTATGAGGATGTCCAAGATTTTCTCATGAGAGGCGACATGGCGCACCTCAAGTTCGCCAGCTTGGACTAGTTCACAGATTAAAAAACATCATATTTTGATGTATTTTGTCTGTGAGTGGTATACTGGGTCTTTGGTGAGAGCGATGGTGCTGAGATTTTCATACCATAGGAGTGGTGTAGGTTGAGGATGTCCAAGCTCGTGGAGTAAGTGGCGTTGCCACTTTACTTCTTGTGCAGCCATGGTGCTGGCGTAAAGCTTTCCTTCACAGGAGGAGAAGGAGAATGAGGACGAGCAGGTGGAGCAAAAACCAATGAGGCTTGAGCTGAGGTTGAAGGCATACCCTTGGGTAGAGCGGCCATCCGCTTGATCGTCTGCCCAGGAGAAATCAGTGAAACCCTGCAAAATGATAGGCTGAGTACCGCCAAGCGTGAGCCGGTATGTCTTTGTTGCTTGGAGGTATCGGAGGACCCTCTTGGAGGCCTTCCAGTGAGCATCAGAAAACCGGCTTGGAGTTACATAGCGAGGGAGAACAATGAGCGGGTAGGCTAGGTCTGGCCGTGAACAAACCATTGCGTCCATAAGGGAGCCCACAAGTTCAGGGTATGGTTCTGACGAGGGATAGGTTGTTGGAACGGCTGGTGCTGTGAGGTCGTGGTCGGTTGCCATGGCAGTGGTTGTGCTGTTGCATGCTTTGTGTCCAAAATGAGTGCGAATGTAGCTGATGTAGGACTCTTGGGAGAGCGTGATGGTACAAGCTTAACAATCATGTCGCACCTCCTCGCCAAGGTAGTGTGTGAGTTCCCCAACTTCCTTCATGTGTAAATGTTGCATGAGAGCCCTTTTTAGGGTGGAGAGCTCGTTGGGGTCGTTGGACGCCAACACCATGTCATCAATGTATGCAAGAAGGTAGCAGCCAGATTTTGACTTGTGAAGGAAGAGACTTGGATCAGATTGTGATGGGTGAAAACCAAGAATGATGAAGGTGTCCCGAAGCTTGCCATGCCACTTCCGAGGAGACTACTTGAGGCCATAAACGGGGCGTTGAAGGCGCCATATGTTATTCGGAGAGGAAGAGATGTAACCTTTGGGACACTCGAGGTAGATGGTTTCATGTAGACCGCCTTGGAGAAAGGCAGTGGATACATCCATTGCATGTAGTTCCATGTTGTTTGACACGGTAATGTGGAGTAGAGCGTAGAATGTGGAAAACTTGGCTGTTGGGGAGAAGGCTTCGAAGAAGTCAACCTCTTTCCGTTGAGAGTATCCCTTGGCGACATAATGTGCCTTAAACTCGACTGGTTTTCCAAGACGTTTCTTCATGCAAAAGAGCCACATTCCTTTCGCGACGTTTGTTGTTGATGGCCGAGGCTACTCTGTGTAGGTGCTGGCTGCTTGAAACGAATGAAGCTCACTCTCAACGGATCTTTTTACACTCAGCTGCATGAGGGCCAACCATTGCTTCTTCGAACGTGGTAGGTACTGAAATCTGTCGCTCGTTGTGGATGGTGGTGCTGAAAATACGGTGCTGGTTTACATGAGGAGCATGAGGGAAGCAAGGGAGGTTGATGTGCGCGAGGTCGGATGCCGAAGGGCTCATAGCAAGCCAGCATAGGAGAGGGGCTTGTAAGGAGAGAACATTCACTTCTTCTTGTTTGTATTCTTAAAGAGCAAGGTCATCCCCGGAAGGCAGAGAAGGAAGAGAGGGATGTAAATATGTTGATGGAGGGGTTTGGTGCTGTTTTGCAAGGAGGCGTTCCAAACGGCGAAGAGGTGGGAGAGGCAGAGGAGGTTGGGAGGAAGTAGGAGGTGAGGGGGGAGGCGGAGGCGGAGGTGGAGGGATGGAGGTAGATTTCTCCGCAGAAAGGGGATGGAGAGAGGAAGGACAAGGAGAAATCAGAGGAGGAAAGGTTAGAGATGTCGGAAAGGGAAAGGAGGGCATGTGGAAGCAAGGGAGGGGTGGCGGTAGAAGGAGGGGAAATGGGAGGAGGGATGTTGGCAGGAGGCATGGAGGGGTAAATGGGAGATAAGGTGAAGCGGATGGAGATGATGATGCTTGGGAAGGAGGGGAAGATGGGAGGCTGAAGTGCACCCTGTCAAGAGGTGGAGGAGGAGATTATGTGTGGAGAAATTAGGGGCTGTTTTCATTGAAGCAAATGTCAACACTGTACATCTCTCGTGGGGTCAAGGAAGAGGTAGCCAAGAGGATGGGTTGCAAAGCCAAGGAAGACGCACAAGACAGCCTTAGGATCGATCTTGGACATGTGTTGTTGAGAGCGTTGATGTTTGTTGAGAAGGACGTAGGCCGTGGAACCCCAGACTCGTACGTTGGAAACATCGGGTTTGGACCCGTACCATGCCTCCGCGGGAGTACGACCTACAAGGAGAGAAGAGTGGTAAAAATTGTGGACGTGCGATGCATAAGAGAGCGCATAGGCACAATAGTCGTAAGGGGTACCCGAGTGGGCAATGAGAGTACGGACAATGTTGAGAAGAGTCTAGTTGCAACGTTCAGCCACACCATTTTGTTCAGGAGAATCGGGACAGTCATTTGATGGTTGATGCCGTGCGCGGTGCAATAGTCCGCAAAAGCGTGTGAGAGAAATTCACCACCCCGATCCGACAAGAGACGCTCGATGGAGCGACCAAAGCGGACAGAGGCTTGGTTTGCCCATGTGATGAAGGCGGTTGGAGCGTTGGCTTTAGAGCGGAGATGGATGGCGGTGCCGAAGCTGGAGTGATGGTCAACAATAGCAAGGAAGTAGGATCGGTGTGTTCGAGACACGGGACGAATAGGACCAACAACGTCAAGATGGATGATGTCAAGGGGACGAGCTGTACACGAGGGCTTGGGTGGATGGGAATTTGCACAAAGTTTTCCTTGAACACAAGTGGAACATGGAGGTGCGTCAAGTGGGGGAAGGGGAGGGAGCCTGGGAAGGCCAAGAACAAATTGTTGAGAGGACAGTTTCTGCAAGGCTGGAAGGTTGAGGTGACAAAGTCGATGGTGATGGAGAATGAGAGGGTGGGAGAGCTGTCGGCATGGACAAGAGGTGGGAGTGGATGTCGTGAGAGCTTGTGAAGAGGACAAGGTAGTACGAGGGATGCGGATGTGGTAGAGGTTGTTGCATAGGGTAAATGTAGTAAGATGACGACTAGAGGAGGTAGAGAGTTGGGCTTGAATACCAAACGTAGGGAAATGAGCGTTGACCGCTTCCTGCTGGAGTTTGCGGACTGAAAGGAGGTTGGTACAAAGGGAGGGAAGGTGAAGGCCAGTGACTTTGCCATGGACAGATGTCGAAGAAGCGTGAGTAGCACACGCTTGAGATTCTATGACCATGTCAGTGGTGGCACCGGACACAGGGATAG
Source organism: Penium margaritaceum (assembly GCA_023375785.1). Lineage (NCBI taxonomy): Eukaryota > Viridiplantae > Streptophyta > Zygnematophyceae > Desmidiales > Peniaceae > Penium > Penium margaritaceum. Next base: position 24,264 of record SZWC01028027.1, on the reverse strand, counting down.
GCAACGCAAGAGGATGGCTGCTGTCTGCATCTTTCAAAGAATGAGATGTTGTCCCACAATCAAGGATTTTCTCAATGAAGGGAGCGGAGTCATTGGCACGGGAAGGGGTGGAGGAATGGGAGGACAAGGAGTAGACGTCAAAGCCATTTTTGTGAGAAGAGTACACCGGAGGGACCATTGCACTAGGAAGTAAATAAGTAGCAAGATGATTCAGACTATAGGTGGATGAAGGTACTGATCCCCAACTCTCCGTTGCGTCGTAGCAGTTTTCACGAGCCTTCTACACCTCACCACGCTAGTTCGGCTGCTTGGTGTAAGTTATGCCGGGGTGTTGGGAGACCCACTGGTCTGTTTTGAAATGGTCGCAAGCACATTGAGGGTGGTTGCGCCGGCCACAGAGTTTTCCAGCATGAGGACCGGAGAGTGGCTTGTATTGACAGGGAGGAAAATTGTTGGTTCCTGTCGTGAGATGAATTTGCAGAGAAGGCGGAGCGGACTACAAGTGGGAAATGGGAGGAGCTTGGAGTAGAGCAGCCAGGGTCGCTTGATGATGATTTTTTTGTGCTGTGATCTTGCTCGGCTGCTGTGAGTCTTGGAGAGATGTTGTTTACAGTGAGGTCCGTGACCGGCAACTGCAGAAGGACTTGGCGGATGACCTCAAAGCAAGCGGGCAGACCATAGATGATGCCAGCACACGCCATGGCTTCGGGTGAATCAATGCTCATTGCTTTGAGGTCCACGACAATGGTGGTGTAAGCAGCGATGTAGCCACCCATGTCGGAAAAGTTGTTGAAAGGGACATGCAAGAGGGAGACGATCTTGATGCCGCATGCACTGGAAGTACAAGCATCAAAGCGCTCCTTAGCGTAGTGCTAAACTGCTTTGGCACTCTCTCCAGTTTCTCAAATGTCGTTGTGCAACATGGAGTCGCACGTGGAAAGGAGAGACATGAGAGCGTTGACATTGGCAAACTCCCAATTCTCACGCTTGGGAATGTCCTTAGCAGGCTCCACACCATTACCCACGCCAGTGATGATTTTGTGAAGAGAAATCCCATTGATGCATGTGGTTTTGATGTATGTACAGATGTTGTAGGACCACAGTTTGTAGTTGGTACCGTCCCGCTTGGAAGTGAGTTTCGGAATGCCGACAAGACACCAGTGACAACAGAAATGGAGGCCTTGTTGATTGAGAGAAATGAGGCGTGACAGAACCTGCTGGAACAGGTGGAGGAGATAAGTGATAGATTGCTGGACGGGTGTGACCGTGAAGGGTGCATGAAGAGGGATCCTTAATGATGAGGCAAGGGTGCAAGAACTCTTGGATTTGGAGATAGGCAGGTCAGATTCTGTGTTCCGATACCATGTCAAAGAAGGCAGAACTTCTGAATGGATGATTGCAGAATGAGCCCAAGTGGGCTGCAATACACAAGTCAAGGGCAAGCCTAAGCTGCCACCTTGGCACACTAAAGCAATCACTAATCTGCCAACGAGGCGGATTGCAGCAATCCTGTTTGCTGACATGTGAGATTGCACATCTGGTTGTAATCACAGAAAAACTGTGATATTGAGACCTGTGGGAGCTGAACTAGGATTCTCCCATTTTTTAGGAAGGGTCCTAGGACCACTGGGCCAAATCAGACAAAAAGTGTTCTAGGGACCTCCTCCCTTCATGCGTGTCATGCTAGTGGAAGACTTTGTGGCACATCATTTGGGGCTTTTTCAAGGGGACGTTTCCTCTTTATGTTCCATGGGTTGGTAGACTCTTTCCTCGAAGTGTTGTCTTGACGTGTTTGTGTAGTCGCCATCTTCCACCTATGGTACTACTATTGTTCCTCTTGTCCTATCTTCCACTTGTTCATCCTCTGATTTGTGGCTCTTTGACTTTGACACCAAGTTTCATATGACATTCTGTTGCTCCTTGTTTTTCTCCCTTGGACCAGCTGGTTTTGCACCTGTTCCGGCTACTTTCTCCATGTTCAGAGTGTTGGTGTAGTTTGTTTTGTTGTTTCAATGGGGACGTGTTCCTGCCATATTTCTTGTATGTCCCTCATCCCAAGATCAGCTTGCTTCCTTTGACCACCCTAGATGATCAGGGTATAGTCTCTTTGGTTACATCTTCTTGGATGATGGTATGGCTATGTCTTGGAAGAGTGTTAAGCAAGAGTGTGTTGTGCGAATTTCTAACAAGGCCAGGTATATTGCTCTTGGCTCAGGTACGTGTGAGAGTGTCTGGCTTCTTTCACTGTTGCAACAGTTGTGTATGTCCATCTTCTACATCACTTTGTGCTGTGATAATCAAAGCACTAAAGCCATCGCTGAAAACCATGGCATGCATCATTCATACACCAAACACATAAACACTGAGCACCATATTGCTCGTGAGTGTGTTGCTGTTGGTGTCGTAAACATTTTCTGGGTGGACACACGGTCATTGCACACTGGCTTCTTCACCAAGCCTCTCAGCTTTGGCATGTCCAAGTTTGCAATTCATGCTGTTGGTGTGACTCACGCACCCTCTGCACCTTACTGATCTTGGCTCCTGGTATCTCCTTGTTAGCTCTACTATATACATACTTGTATTCCTGACATCTCTAATCTCTCCTCTTTTGTAGTGTGTGCAATTGTTGTTTCATGAACCAGGAGTGGATGTTGGTATTGGTGTCCAAGTGATGACTTGCTAAGGACAGAAATTTGACACTTTCATCCACACACACGCACAGATGTAGGAGAGTGGCACAACATGGCTGCAACATTGGAGACATAGGGCCTCAAAGAAACATCAATCTCAAGCTCATCAGAAGCTGTCTCCATTCGTCCTCTATTGTTTCTCCCATCTGTTCAGCCTGAGGCTTGTGCCATGGGGCCATCCGGCAGCTCATTCTAACATGGATGATATTGGATCAGAGCTCACAAATTATGGTTGCATGTCCATATACACTTTAGGATGATGTGGAACAATTTTGCATCATGTGGACTGTGGTGGTATTTGGATAGCATTAAATTGCTGATCCTACTAGGGTCATGCTGCCAGAGTTTTCAGGCAACAGCCACTTTGGTTTATTCCGATGAGGTCTGGATCAACAAGGATGGGGCGAGCTCACCACATGTGTGATGCATGGTAGAGGAAAACCCTATTGAATTAAGTCACATCCAACCCGTCACACTGGTTACTCACTCAGTTGTTTCTTCGAGTGTGAGCTTCATGCCTTGGAATCATGGCGTCTCTCATCCTCTCATTCCCTCATGCCCTCGCCCTTACACATTTCATTCACTAAGAAGGAGCATGTGGACTGTGTATGATGAACAAGCAGCACAGAGAGATGAGAGACAATGTTAGCAAGGAGAACTCCGCTCGCCAAGCATGTGAACAGTTCACTTTTATTTTAAACTTCTTGAATTCTACTAAAGCAGCCGCCACTCAGGCAGAGTACGGTGGGAGAAACAAACAGAATCCTCAGTCAACCTGATCCTCGGAGGTGAAGTAGCAGAGATCAGAGAGTACAAAGGAAACGTTCTCCCATGGAGGCGCCGACGGCTGCATCTGATCAGCCAGCTATTTTGCATCATGTAATCCATCCTAAAATGACGCATTGAGTACAAATGGCAGCGATAGAAATGCATAGAGAGCACATCCATGGCCCTGTACTCCCATACATCACTCTCAATGCCATTCTAGAGACAACATCTTTGGGCCAGACACATAGCTGATAACCGCCGCATGAAGGCCCAACACTGCTGCCCCAACCCTTCCATGGTTTCTTCACTATTCGTCTTGATCTGACTGCCAACACCAGTTGATACTTCCTCACCTTTCCCTCCCCTGCCTGCGCCAATGCTTGACCTGGCCCTTTCACCAGATGGCCCTGAGAATCCACGGTGGTGACACCCAATACCCAAAATGTCTTAACCTCCCACTATGTCACGACTAAATTCTGCCTGAGCCCATCCTCCTCGTTCGGCAGCTGCAACTCCCCTCATGTCTCCACGTCAACCCTCAGAGCGCCCTCACGGCCACATCTTTAATGCAAGTATGTACACAAGGATTAACACACCCCCTTGGATAGGAGTGTAGCAGGCATGCAGTCAAGCTGTTGAAGGTGAAGAAAGAGCGTGGTGGGAGGTAGAGCTCTGGCAAGGAAACCGGCAAACTGCACCTCTCCACTGATGGAACACAATTGCACAATCCCTGTATCCACTGCTTCTTTTACGAAGTGGTGCTCAATACTATTGTGCTTTGTGCGTGGATACAAGACACCATCGTTGGCAGCAATGCGGCATGCAGCTGAGCTGTTGGTGTGCATTGGTAAAGCAGATGCATCAATGTCCAGCTCTGGTAGCAAACGCGCCAACCAGAAACCCTCAGACACTGCTTCTCTCAGAGCCAGATACTCTACCCTATAAACAGCACGTGCAACTGTATTCCTTAAAAAATGTGTTGCATTGCATCACAACACTAAAGTCCTCCACACACGAGACGCAAAGCTCGTGTGACACATTCACGAGCATAATCACTGTCACATAACCCGTCCAGCAGAGGCCAGGCGTAGGGGGAAATACCAGACCGAGCGTTGTTTTTTCGAGCACATAGCGCAACAGCTTGAGGAGTGCTTTGTGATGCGTGCTGCAGAGTTGTTGAATGAATTGGGCCAGTAAATTGACAGAACATGCAATGTCAGAAAATGTGGTGGATGCAAGGTAAGACAGACTGCGAGTGATTTTCATGAAAAGTGAGGGATCTTTTTCAGGGCCGTGGGTCAGTGATCTGTTCATCCAACAAGTGCACCTTCATATCTGGAATCATGGGTGACTACTGGAATGGAAGGTGCTGGACCAGACGTTAGAGGTGTGCTGTGAGGTGTGTACCGAATTGTCCTTGATGGAATTTCAAAGTCCGTGTAGAGCGGCCTCCTGTGGCTGTCATGCTAAGAAAACTATGGGACTCGTCTAGGTCTATCATTGTGTTGTGCGCAGTGAGCAGTGTCCTGGTTTGTGCTATGATTGTGGCAGAGGGAGACCAAATTAGCAATTCATTCACGTAGACCAGCAGTGCTATAGGTGTCTTACCGTCTCACCTTAGAAACAATGAGAAATCATAGATTTTATGAGTGAACCCAACGAGCTCCAATGTTCATTTAATCACCTTGCTCCAAAACCGCAGTGCCTGCTTCAGACCAGAAAGGCTTTCAGAAGCAATAACACTCAGTGTGTATCATCCTCACAGCCCTGAGTTTGCTTCACTTAAGATCGTTTTCCTGAGGCCCATCAAGGAAGGTGTTTATCACATTCATTTGGTGGATTCCTCAATCCTCATGTGCGGCTATTGCCAATAGGACGCAACTAGTCCCATACTTTTTTTACGGGTGCGAATGTGTCCATGACATCCTGTACTGGAATCTGGTGAGAAGTATTCTCAAGCGTGCCTCAATCAGGCCTTCCCACTTTCATTTCCATTTGATAACCCACTTGAAATCAGTGGCCTTTTGGCCATACGGCAAGGACACCAGCTCATAGAGCCCATGCTCACGTAAGGAATTTTGTTCTGTCGTCATGGCCTTTTTCCATTCAGCCGTGACTTTGCACCTCCTCATCTAAGTCAGGATCTGTAGCTCTGTCACTGTGTAAGGATTCTCCTCCACAGTCACAACAGTGTGATAGAAATGGCTGTGGTTAACATGTGGGAGATCATGCAGGGATTGCCGCACAAACTTAGGAGACGGTGTCTGGGTGGGTACAGGGCTCACCAAGGGTACTTGTCTTGGCGGTGAGAATGCGGTACATGAACTCTGGCTTGTTGGCTCAGTAGATGAGAATCTCTCAGCTGGCGTAGGGGTGATGATGTGAGTTTCCTATGTTGGCTGAAGCAACCAACCGGAATCACGTACTTGAAGGGAAAAAAATACATGTAGGCTAACATAATTGGGGTAGAATTATGGTGAGGAAAGGATTGGAACGCGACGCAAGGCTCAAAATTCCCTGTACCCTTCTCCTCTTAATATTCAGTAAAGTTTGGGTCCATTTCACTCAACGAATGTTTTTCATTCAATTTAAAAAAAAAAACATCCTAAATGCATTTCGGGCTTTGGGTAAGAAAAAAATCAGAGCAGCCATTTGCCTCAGGACTTGCCGTTGCGACATGTTGCAAAAACCAGGATTTTACGCCAGTATTATCAGCCTGACGCAGCATGCTACACCATTTGGATAGGACTGATGCAAAAGCAGACTCTGTCAGACTGACACGGCCTAAAAATCTGTTAGTTCATGGTGTTCAAGCTGATTGTTGTCAAATGTTACAATCCAATTTTTTGTTCAACGAATCTGAAGGTGCCACCTAAACAACATACTCCCAAAAACCAGTGCCTATTTTTCCTATTTGAAACAAAGATGTCAACATCAATACGGTATGACATGTGCTCCATGAAAGAAGCATCACAAATTTTTGACAAAGCAGTGACTGGTGGGGTCCCAAAACCGCCACGCCTCTGTCGCTGCTGCATGATGTGCTTCAGTGCTGGGAACACTCTCCAGAAGTGACCGGGCCCTCTGCAGTGGCTATAGGTAGGGTTGCCTGCTCCCCAGCCACAACCTCGCCCCCATCCACCTTGGGTGCCTCTGCCTCCTCCACCTCGCCTGCTTGCCTGCACCAGATAGGATGGACCTGCGCCTATGTGAACATAAGCACTTGGTTCAGCGACTTCTGCATTGCGTGCATCGACTTGCAGGATGTATTTGTAGTGGCATAACCCAATAATCATCTGGTCCAAATCGATTCTCTCAACGTCTGCTACTGGCAGCTTCAACAGTTGTGCACCAAGAAAGTCCTCAATACGGCTTCCCTAGGTGCAACAACATTGGATCCAGCCACTCCATGAAGGAACAGGAGGTGCGAAGGCCCAGTATGGGCGGGCGGATATCCTTTGTGCACCCTGGTATTTGGCAACAGGAGCTCCCGGCTTGGGGTGGAAGTTGCACAGCTGGTTTCTACAGGAAGATTAGGGAAGCCTGTCCCCTCTCCTCTTTGCATGTCCCCAAGTATTTTTACACGTCATACAGGTGAGGAGCCCCACTCCCGGTGTTCCCGGCTCCTCACCACTTCCGCCAAAGCGGAAGGGGCGGATTGAAGACTGCTGCTCCTCTGGGAGGGCACGGACAAGGGTGTTGAATGCCCTCAGGTGCATGCACACATTTGTTCCCTTGGACGCCAGTGACAGGAAGAAGTCACCCAGACCATGATCCGCAGTCCACAAGAGAGGGACCACTTTCCACGACAGGAAGTCCTGCATGTCCAGATGGGATGGCGTCAGATCCTTGTGCACCAGCACCTTGCTAAGGTCCTCGGAGGACCTTAGCAAGGTGCTCAGGTGCTGGAGATGGCAAGGGTGACGGTGCTACCGGTGGAAACACTGCCACTGCAGTGACTTGGGAGGACGGTCCTCCCAAGTCACTGCAGTGGCAGTGTTTCCACCAGTAGCACCGTCACCCGTGCCATCTCCAGCACCTGAGCTGGTTGGCATTTTGAGCTGACCCTCGCTTGTCCAGGCCACCACCATGAATCCGGAAAAGTCAGGCACCATCCAGCCTCCAGCTCTGCCAGAGGACTACCTTACTGCTGTTGATATTCGATTGATTAGACTTCATGATTTATGGAGTTTTTTTTTTCAAGCACGGTTTTTGAAGAAAACAATTTCTTAGGTAGCACTTTCGGTTTTGTCTGTAGGAGAAACCATATCTTTAGATTCAACAATGGTCCGCCTTAAAAACCTTTAATAGGCGGTTTCCGAGGCCAAATCAGTCTGACGTAGGTGTTCAGACTGAAACGTCTGATGCAAGTGAATGGCATGTGTGGAACTTTGACCCCAAGGGTCCGGACACAAGACCAATTTCTTTTTGGGAAAGTATTCGGGCATTGAGGATTGTTCCAAACCAGGTCATCAAAAGTTATTATTCAAGTTATACTTCTGAATTTTTATAAAAAGAATGCTGAGAAAAGTTGACCCACAAAAGATTTCATTGAATAGCAATCACATTAGGCTATGAAAAAAAATGGACTCCACACTTTCTCGAGGCTGTTTGCCACTACAAGTGAGAGGTTGGAGGAGAAAGGAATAGGAGAAGAGCAAGAAACAAGAATAGGCCAGCAATGACGGGCCCGGTTTCCCCACGGGGCAATCTTGCAAGTCCCTGGCTCATTGTTGGGCTGTGGAGGTTGCACGATGCCGCTAGTAGTGTTAGAGGTGCTGGCTTCCCCTCCCTTAAGGGGGCCTTCTCGTCCTTTGCCCACCCTTGTGCCTCCTTCCCCTCAGGTATACCCTGAGGACCTCTGCACCTTCGTGCACGACTGGTGGGACAGGTCCTGGTTGGTGGCCTAGGTGTTGCTGGGTCTAGGAGCCACAAATGGCTTTCAAGGGCTCCAAGTGGGCCAGCACTGTCTTTGGTAATTCTCGTCTGCCCTCTTTTGGCATGGTCATGGTCCAACGACAGTGCTATGATATCAATGGGACCACTCCCGCATAATTCCTTGGAGTGTGGAGTACGCTGGGTCTAGAGGAAAATCACGCTTGCTTGAAAGGTAGATATGAATGGCTAATAAGACGCCATTGTAGTGTTATATGGGGTACCTACTAGTCGGGCCTCCCCTGCAAGCAAGCAAGTGAACCTGCCAGCAAGGCTCACTCAGTCTCTTGACGTTTTGAAGGGTGAACTCGCTCAAAGTACCGCAAAACCAAGTGGAATAGCTGTAGAGGTCACAAGACAAATACCTAACCTAGACTAACAACAACCAAAGTCCAATCTAAGTCTTCCACAACAAGTCTTCTATGATTTCGGAATGAAGTTGAGGACCCGTATGCCTGTCCTGAAGAGGAATGTATAAAATTTCATGGCAAGCACGGGCATGCCTCCACAAGAGCATGGTGACCATGTGAGGAAGCATATTGAGACTGTTCTGAAGCCCGTAGATGGTATCCTTAATCAGCATGTACTTCCACTCACTGGATCGGCATGCCACACTCACGGCCACATCATCAATGGATACAAGTATGCATGGACTAACAGCATCGTGTGGCAGCAGCATCATGAGTGGTACCGGCGACTGCAACGGCATCTACTGCTTGACAGCCTCAGGAGAAGCGGTAGCAGTAGTAGTTGAACTTCCAGCATAGCAAGCTTTGGAAGATACATGGAAGCTTTGAAAGCTTATTTGCAGCTCCCTGCACCCTTACCATCACAAAAGTGGAGGGACTATAGGCCACCAACCACCAACTTCGAGAAAAAGAAATAGGGAGTGGTTATTTAAGTGAATCCCTCAAAAAGGGATACCGATGAATAGGGGGGATGTTTACAATAGAGGTAAAAAATCCTTTGGTCTCCATGTTTCAACTCCTCAAGAGAAGTTATCACTGCCACTATCCGAAAACTTTCACCCGCCACTAAGCACCAGGCAGTAGAAGACACAGCAGTGGTGACAGTGTATGCCGCTCGCCACCATGGCCGGACTGGGCATTGTTTGTGCAGGGAAAAGAACAATCTCACAATGAGTTGACCCTGTCTTCGCTCTTCATCGGCAAGTTGATGACCTGGAAAAACTCCTGGCCACCTTACATTCTGTTCAAACAACCAACTCTTTGCAGCCACTTCTCCCTGGCCAGCTTAACCCCATGCACTCTGCCATAGTAAAGAAAGTAGCCCAGTAGTAGCAGCAACAACACCAGTGGTCTGTTTCCCAGTTGCTCGCTGGAAACTGACTTCTGATAAATGCAGTGCAGCTGGAACCCATTACAGTCCAAGGGATATTGAGGCAACCCCAACCTGGCTTGAGGTGAAAAAAAATCGCTTCCTAGGAGTTTGTGTTCAGCTTATGGGCTTAGGGTGAGGATCTATGGACCTAATACACCCTGAAAGATGACTCCTTGACCCCCCAGTGGTTACTTGATGCAAACCATAAAATAGTGGTTCTTGTCTTTGCATGACCAAAGACTGATTGCACAGACCTTGAGTCCTTCATTAGTGACACCATCGTTGGCACTGACCCTGATCCCCGTGAAGCCTGGAGCATTCTCAATTGCCCTTACCGTGGTTCACATCAGGCCGCCATCAGCCGCATCCCAAAGGACTTCAACAAGCTCAGGATGAGTGACTCCGATTGTGTGACTTCCTTGCACAAGATTTCTTGCATTGTCTTGGCGAGGCTAGTCTGTATCTGGTGGTCGCCCTCGTCACCTTCAAGAACGCTACTACCTCCATCTCAGAGATCCTTGTTCACTCCTGTTTAAACTCTTTAGCTTTCATTGTGTCTCAAAGTACATTGATGTCCTGGTTCTATGCGTGGTTTCTAGAGCAGGAGGTGGCAATTCAGGCTACCCGTGTGTAGCATGGAGAAACATATGCTTTTTCAGTGAGCACATCCGCATCTCCTACGCCTTCGTTTTTCAAGACCCGTAGGACCGCCGGAGCCATGCAGGGTGTAGGTCACAGTAGAGAGTGAAGTGGGGAGAAGGGGAAGGGGAAGGCCTAGCAGCCTTCTAATAGTAGCTCCTCCAGTTGCAACTCCCTCACCTGCCACAACCGTGGATCATGGCTGATGCCCATATCCCTATGTACAAGTGAGTCTTGCATCATCACCGCCATGCAAGACAAATGTGAGCAGCACCTCAACACAGCAGCATGTCCCGTGCCTCTCGTACCAATGCTTCTATTGGTTCTTCAGCAGCCTCCTCCTCCCAAAGTGTAGCAGGTGTCGTGACTGGGTCCCCAACCCCTCCTCCGACTTCGTCTTCCGTTGGGTCTAGTTCTACATGGACTCCTCATCTAGCGTGGTTGCCCCCATCATCAGAGTAGGACTATCCCTTGGTACCTTCCTATGGCATTGCCACATTGAAGTACTTTCCGACTCCTCACTCCCATACTTATGAGTGCCAGAAAAAGCAGCTCATTGGCTACTACCTTGGCAACCCTCCTTGTTATGTCTAAGAAACTACGAGTTGTATGTCCACCAGTTAGGAGGTCATAGACAGCTTTCTTACTGAGTCTGTTCGCATTGATGACCCTCTTGTGGATGCCTATTTATTCTGAATTGTTTGATGATGTTGCTTGGCCTAATGACTGGCAGGTTCGGTGTGCATCCCACTCTTTTGTGTAGTGCAAGTTGCCTGCCTCTTGTCAGCTCACTCAGAGCAACGTAACTGCATCTGACCCTGATGGCACCCAAAACACTGACTTCAACACTACACAACGCATGATATCCTGAGGCCTGTTGTTCAGTATTATTGGACCAGTTGCCGGAGTACAGAGCATCTGGACTAGGTCTGGCCAGGTGCTTCTCCTTTGTGGTGTCGGTGTTGTCCGTTTTTGGCGTCTTTCTGGTAATTTCGACATGAACGATGTGCTATATGTGCCTGGCTAAGAGCTCAGCCACTCGTGTACATCAAGAGCATTGATCTTGGCCCACAGTGCTAAATGGTAACTATGTGTGTATGCTATCATGCATTTCCATGCCGGTTTTGTGCATCATAGTCAAGGTTGGACTCAAGTTTATCAATGGATTGAAGCGTTCAGGGGTTGGGATTTAGCAGGGACTTAAAAAATGTCACTGCATGATGGTCAGTGCAGAAGTTGCATCATCAGCATTTTGAGTGACACGACGATTTTACGTAGTCTTATCATCGTAGAGCATATGATCCTTATGAATATTTTTCAAGAAACTGAATTCTTATCTCTTTATGTCACCCAAGTCCCACTTGTTTCATTTATTCGTGAGGTCGGCGAGGAGTTTTGGCACTGGTGCATAGCTCAAAAGATCGTTGGTGAAGTATTTTGAAGTGCAAACATAATTGTAAATCACATGTGTTGCCGAACAAGGTACCACATATAGGTTTTCTTGACCCATTTCAAAATCTTCGTCCGTCTATAATCTGGCAAAGAAACATGATTCACTTTTCAATCCGTTCATAAGATCTTACATTCTTCTATAAAACTCAAGTACTCTTCATTTTTTTGCATGTGCATGAGGATATCATGATCTGCACTAACATGTATGCACGTCCACCATCTTGGATAAGCCCGCACCATGTTCATTGCTATAGGAAGGATTGGAAAAGCTGTATCCCTTGTGTAGGTATGACCTTTAAACTCATTATGGGATGACCTACATATTCTCTTTCTCCTGTGAGATGTGACTTGTGGATACATTACATTGGTGATTGGTTAACCTGGCTAGTTTTTTCATCTGGCCTAGTGAGATATCACGAGTTAAAACCTGATCCCATGCACAGCTAATTTCTAAAGGAATCTTACAAGAAAGGAAGTCTGTGGCTTCTTTGAAGCTACATGGTTGGTATTCTAACTTGCCACTAGCATGATTATGTCTCAAGCCCAGATTGCAAATCCATTGATGATGTGGCTCGCTCAATCAATTCCTCAAGAATGTCATGTTGAGCTCTTCTTGAGATATAGTGCTACAGCATTAGTACTCTTGAACATAGGTGGATGCCTAATTGATATTGCTGTGCAGAAGATGCACAAGTAAAGGAAGATGGTGTTATAATCTTTGCAAGTCTTTTGGTTTTGAGGCTTCTATGCCAGTGGTTTGTGATCTCAATCAAAACACGTGTTTACCGTTACCACTCAGCATATGTCCATGGATAAATGGATCCTCATCTAGGTCAATGTTCTTTTATAGGATCACTAGTGCTAGAAACTTGGTGAAACAAACTGGTGGACCTAGCCTTGACAAGTGTTCATAGATGCACTTGTTATTGGTATGGATTACATAGTGATTCAATATGAAAAACGTAAGATGTCAGATTTTTCATGTGACATAAATGAGGTGAAAATTTGGCACAAAACTCTTGCGAGCAAGAATTTCTTTTGGTGGAAACACTGGTTTTGTCTATGGTTGGTCCGCCAGCCTGCAACACCTCTGTGTATGCTCGTGCAATAGAGTGCTGACCCCCCGTTATGACTTGTTGGGGTCAAGTCGGAGTCACCAAGTTGAACCACGTTGACTTGAAAATAGGCTCAAGGTGACACTATGAGCGCTTCACATAGGAGTAAGAAGGAAAACATGGGAAGAAAAGAAAAAGAAAAAAAGAGACCCCATGCAATATGTGGTGCCAAAAGGAGGACTTTCCATGTAGACAACAACAGGTCAGCTGCTGGAATCTCCAGCGTGATTGGTCCAAATGTTGGCACCTAGCACTTCAATCAATCTTGGCATGTGCGTAAAGCAACTAGAGGTAAGAAACACTGGTAGCATATTGATGTAATGTGCCTGGATTAGATGTTTCGCAATGAACCTAGTCCTCCAATATCCAATAAAGCATGAATGTAGTTTTGCAGCCGAAACTTTCCTCCTAATCTCTTACAACTCTACAGTCTTCATTTCCTGAAATGAAGATTATGGCTGCCACCATAATGGAAACCCTCAAGTTCCCACTGATGCATTCCTCATTAGTGCCCTAAGCAAATTCTTCTTGCCCTGTCCCACCCCGTCCAGCTACCCTGGGTTCTACTATGGGGCATGTGGAAAATCCTTACCTAGTAGCTGTGACTACATGCATTGTCAATTTGGTACTACTGTTGAAAGATTTGCACTTGCAAGATTCACAGGGCACTTTTTCGCACACTTCCAAGACTGCCACTGGCCCTACCCCAAAAAACTGCAAACCGGCCAATAACAAGCTGAACAAAGGCAGAGGTGAATCCTGAGGCACCTTGGAAAAGCTTATCAACTAGGCAGAGATGGTGAAACAAAAGATGCATGAGGCTGTAAGGAAGGCTTCAGGCATTGGCGAAAGCAAGAAAGAAACATGCAGCAGTATCAACAGTAGCAGAAGCAACAGTTGCAGTAGTAGCAACAGTAGTAGTAGCAGGAGCAGCATCAGCAATAGCAGAACTAGTAGGAGCAATAACAACAGCACATTGCCAATCGTTACCATCTGTAGCACCACACCAACATTGGCAGCATCTCTCAACTCCACCCGCTAGAGGATGACATTTTATCACCTTACAAGCTTTCCTTTACAAACGTACCATCATGAAAGTCATGAAAAAGTGAAGGATCCCTATCTCAAATTGCTGGGGTGCATCACAAATTGAGCTCATGGAGGGATTCCACAACAAAAATGTGTGGTTCAATCTGTCCGCAAAGGATAGGGTAAGCAAGGAAATCCTGCTGAAGTTGGACCGTGAGCTATCAAACATGGAGGCCCCGCTCTATGAAAAATGGCACATCTTCGGTGGCTTGCTTGGTGTATTTGAGTGGAGAAACATTCAGACATGGCTGAAATACTTGGCTATGAAAAAATAAAAACAATAAGGGTACATTCCACCTGTTGGCGGGTGGACAGCTACACCGGCAATCTACTGTGTCCATGATAACTTTAAAGAAAGAATGAATAATCTTTGATGCTTTTGTCTCTTTGCTGGCTGAAAGACCATTTCATAAGGACATGCTACACAGAATCACTCTCTTTTACCCCATACCATCAAACCAATTACAGGCGCATGTCACAACCATTGTCAATGAAAGCCACACTGATCTCATTCACCGTCTCCTGGCACACATCGACATGGAATTGGTCGCTTACCTTGTGAAGCACACTCCATCATGCATAATTCTGCCCATTGACTATCAGCATAGTCTGAAACCAGAAGCATGTCTTGAGTGTCATGAAGGAATGTACCATCAAAAGACCTATTCAAATCCCGAGAGGGAGAGCACTGCTCCTCTCACATTGGTTCACGTAGATGTCATAAGGCCCATGCACATGTCATATGTGCCATACGATTTAGTGTATGTCTTCAAACTGATCAACAACTTTAGTTACTTTTTCTGGGCCTTCTTGCTAAAGACCAGGGCTGATGCCCATCTTACTATTGTAGAATGGATAGCACTTGTACAGCGACAAAAAGAACCAATTTTTTTTTAAGCTACGCATTGTCAAAGGTGGCGGATTTGTTGGTATGCTTATCACTGAACTCAAGGCAAGGGGAATAGAGCATCAGACCACCACTCCCTACATGCCCCCAAAATAATGGGATGGCAGAGATGACACAGAACTCTGGGAGATGCATTGCGGACATCTTTTGAAGATTCAGGGCTGTCCTTTGGATTTTGGGAAGAAGCAGTTAAACACATGTGACATGGGTTGGAACTGCATTCCTCATGGTCCACTGCCCAAATCAGTGATGACCTGGGAGAGTTTGTTCCAAGTCTATTCAACTCAGCAATCATGGTCTTTTCCCACTGCATCACAGTAGTACATGATGTTACTGGAGGACTTATCCAAAATCCTGGCTTGGAGTCCAAAACTCAGTAGGAGGGTTTGTTACTCATGGACTGCAGGTCTGTAAACAGGTTCCGACTGCAGGTCCGCAAACAGGTTTTGAATAGAGTCAATCTTCGAAACCAAACTCGATGATTAACTTCATTAAAATGCACCTCAAAAGCACAGGAGGCACCGCCACTACATGTAGGGACATCTGTGCCTCTGGAAAAGGCGTCTTGATGTGCCTCGACGGGTGGGTATTGCACACGTCGCTAAGTGAGCAGTTGGATTGGTGTGCCACACTTTGGCGAACATAGTGGGAGCTACGGTTAATGGAATTGCACATGTTTTAGTGTATATGAGAGCTTGAGAGTAGCCCTATAACTCGTCAGGTTCATGTCCATGTCAAAAAACTAACACAACTTTCCTTTGTTTTCTTCACAAAAAGTGACTGTCTTACAAATCCGTCCAGCTCCCACAAGCATAGCGTAAGGCAACCAGAAAGCTCACCCTTAGATTTGGAACTCAGGAAAAATACATAAGGAACTAAGAAGACCTGTCGGTCCACGTTAGAACTGCCTCGCGGCTTTCAACAAAGGGTTATGGGCCCACAACCCTGATTGATCCTAACATCGTACACGAATTTCACGGCGGATGGGATTCTTGCCGCGGACAATGTTGCCGTTGAACTCTAAGGACCCGTAGTGGAAGACTGTGTGATGATGCAGAAGGAGACGCAGTTGGTCCAGAAGTATGCGGGCGGTCCTGGCTTTGGGCTATGGAGGTGGTACTTTGAGATCCACCTTGCGCATGAGGGGTTACTGGAGGTCATTAAAGGTATGGAAGTCCTTGACAAAGTGACAGCAGCGTAATCGTAGAAGGAGGCCTTCGTAAAGAAGAACACGGAGGTGCTCAAGTTGCTTGTGTCCGGTACAGGTGAGTGCAATGGGGCTACTTCCACGGTTACACGACGACAGCCAAAGATTGGCAAGAACTCTATGTCATCCATCAATCCAAGTCTCTTGTAAACGAAATCTTGTTGATGAAGTAACTCCTCATAGTGAGAATCGAGGAGGGAGATGATGTCATCACCGCCATGTAGCAGATCGAGCCACTCGCCTTCGAATACAATGACATGGAGTGAAAGATCAACACATAGCTCTATAGGGAATGTCCCTCCTCATAGCCCTTCATGAAAGTTGGAGCCTTCTCATTACCGTCTTGGAAGGATGGGCAGTAGGACGTATGGCACGATCGTAAAGTACATTCACAACGAGGCGCAGCAACGGAGCTACAAGGACTCCTCGTCTCCCTAATCAGCCCTAATCACCAAAACACGTGGTGGCGGAAGCGGGGGCAAGGGAGGTGGTAGACATGGCGGTGCTAAGAAGGGTGCTTGTCGCAAGGAGGGCCATGGGGCCCGTGAATGCACCAAGGAGGCAAACGTCGGTGGCAAGTATACCAAAGGTAAGAAGGTGCTCCTCAATAACACTCAAAATCACTACTTAAAGAAGGCTAATTGTTGATGCCTTGACTCTAGAGCATAGAAGCACCCAAGCTGAGAAGGTCGGGTTCATCAACTAAACCAAGTCCAGCAAGACCATGGTGGTCACAAACAACAAGGTCGAACTGGCGGCTGGCCAAGCAGATGTGGACGTGGAGGTGGTGGTTAGTCGAAAGCGGGTGCTACGCATCATCAACGATGTACAACACGTACCTGGCTTCAATGGCATGCTAAGTATTAGATGTTTGACGAACAAGGGGTACGAGATTCTCTTCAATAGAACGGGGATGATCGTGCAGAAGGACGGAGGGAGTAAGACCATGCTAGAGGTTAAGCAAGAGGAAGGTCTCTACATCCTGGAGACCAAGATGATCCTCGCAACGACAAGTTTAGTAGACTCGCAGGAATAATTCGTCAACCAGACCAAAGGAGGGGGAGTTCATCTAGAGCTCTGGCACCAAAGACTGGGACATTCCTCAGGTGTAATCGTGAAGGAGATGGCTAACCGCAAACTTGTACGTAGTCTCATCACTGACGGTACGGAAGAGGTGATGGAAGTAGAAATGCACAAAAAGTACGAGCCTTACATTTCGGGCAAGGCGTGGTACAAACTGTTCAATGAGAACATGAATCGCGCCTCGGACCTGCTGGAGGTCATGCTCAGTGACGTGTACGGACCATTCCAAACATCGTAAAGGAGTGGAGTATGATGATTCATCACCTTCATAGATAACTTTAGCATGAAACTCTAAGTTTACATCATGAAGCAGAAAGGCAAGTTGCTGGACCGGCTGAAGGAGTATGTCACCATAGCAGAGAGGCAGACTAACCAAAAGGTAAGAGCACTACCTAATAACAAATGTGGAGAGTATGTGGGCTATAGTGGGTGGCTGAATTAGCAAATAAAAATAAGAACAAACAACATCGTATTTGCTTCAGTTAAGTGGCGTGGGGGGGTGACGAACCGGACATTGCTGAACATAGAACATACCATGTTTGTGGATGAGAAATTGTTGTGAAGCTTCTAGATGGAAGTTGTGCATACGGCAAGCTACACCATCAACCTCACCTCGACAGTAGTTTTGAAGGGGAAGAGTGGCTAGAAGATACCACATGAGGTTTGGAGCAGACGCAAGTCGAGTATGGTGCACCTAAAAGTATTCGGGTGCAAGGCACACGTGATGATAGAGGCTGCGAAGCGGCGCAATAGTAAACTGGAGCCATAGGCAAGACGGTATGTTTTCCTTGGCTATGAGAGTGCACATAAGGCGTACTGGTTCTATGACGTGTAGAGAAGAGGTAATCCGCAACCGAGACGTCGATTTTGATGAGAAGTAGAGTTACATTAGCAGCAACAACGTGGGCATGGTATACTCTTCAAAGAAGGGAGAGTGGTTCCAGCTCCTTGACTACAAGAAGAAGCCAACAGATGCGGAAGTTGAGAATGTGGCATCAAAGTGTGGTGGTGTAGTAGAGGTGGCAGCTGACGCAGAGGACTCTGATGATGGTCAAACTGATTAGGAAATCCACCGGATGGATCCGGTGGATGAGGCACAAAGGGTGCCAAGATGCGCACTTCCGACGGAGTATGCATTGGGCGTTGGTGGAAAACGAGTGGACATGCCGTCCGTCCGGGCGATGTTTCACGGAAGTGAGGGAGACCCTTGGGAAGCCGTCTGGTCAATGATTCACCAAAGTGTGTAGAGTTGGAAAGGTTGCAGCAAAGTGATGAGACGCCACCAAAATTACTATGTTGAAGCGGGAGGCAGCAGAGAGTAGGAAAACACTTTGACGCAGGCACAAGTTGATGGATTGACATGAACCGGTAGCTGCTAGCTACATCATCAGAGTCAAAGACCGTGCAAGAGGTACTTGCGCAGCCCAAAGGGGAGCAATGGGACACAGTCATCAAATTAGAGTTAGTGTCTATCATGGAAAATGACATGTGGGAGCTGGTTGACAGGCCAAAAGATGCCAAGGTCAACGGCTCAAAGTGGGTATTCAAGACCAAGTTCACAAGCATCCAGGCGATCCTTGTAGTGGTAGCCGCAAAGATATTGGAGCTCTGCCAAATGGACGTGAAGACTTTTTCCTTAACGACATTATAGACAAAAAAGATATACATGGAGGTGCCGATTGGAGTGGAGGAACGAAAGGACAAGGTGTGCAAGCTACAAAAGTCCTTGTACGGGCTAAAAAAATCACCACAATGATGTTTCTAATAGATGGACAGCTTCATGGCACAACTTGGCTTCAAGCATTTTGAGTCGGATCATTGCGTGTACGTGTAGTGTGACAAGGAGCTCCATGTGATTGTCACTCTCTACGCGGAGGACCTGATTTGTGCTGGCCAGACCTGCCGAGCCTATAGTGGCTAAATGAGCAACTGAGCACTAGGTTCCAGATGTGAGACATGGGGGAGCTCAAGTTATACCTTGGTGTGAGCATCACATGGAATCGGAGGGCATGCACGCATGAGCTGGGACTCGCCAAATACATGGCCGAGGTGCTGAAGTGGTACGACATGGAGGATTGCAATCCAGTTGGCACTCCGGTCTCCACAACCTGTGATTTGAGTGTGGCAATGGCACCACAAACAAAAGAAGAGCGGGAGGACATGTCAGGGGTGCCCTACCAATCAGTGGTGGGCATCCTATGTACGCCTTGGTGGCGAATCCACTAGGCTTCGCCAATGCAGTGGGCCAAGTGAGCAGGTATGTGGCCCCCGATTTCCTAGTGGCCCATCTCGAATCCGACCACTCACGACGCAACTCCACACGCGTCACTCGACAATCGACCCAACGACCCTTACTATACCTTATTCGTAACTCAACACTTGTACATATATGTTCGATCATTTCGACATTCGTCTTCGAAGTACACTTACCCCTAATCATGAAATGCTCAAGTGTCCCAAATCCTAAATTGTGTTATGCCTCCCAACTTCTACCTTTTCACCATCTATGCTCAGTCCCGTACAACAAGTGACAGGCTCGTTTTTCCTTGGAATCTGTTGTTGACAACGGATTCAAACGATTCCCATCCTAACCCTAAGGAACCTCCTAGAGAAAACTACCTATAAAGGTAGTTTTCTTTAGGTAGGCGTCTTACTGAAAGCAAAAGGGTAGTGACACAAAAACCGTCCCTTAAAGATTAGATCATTCGCTTCGCGACGTTACCAGCCGCGACACCAGAAACTTAAAAGACAAGTTTCCATTGAAGAAACATTTGTAAGCGCACTTTCAAACCCGTTCCGAAACCCAGAAACCAGTCGCGGAGTCGTCGTGACAAAAATATCGGTTTTCAACTTCAACCGTCATTTCACGTTGGTACGAGTTGCGACAATCGTTGGCTTACCCTCCACTTGTGGTCAACGAGCACCGACTTGGCCCCAGAAGCTTTCCGCTGCTGTAAACCTCAAATTACCCACAACCACCTGGAATGTGCTGTAGATAGTAGCTATTTTTGTGTAGAAGTGATGCAAAGAGTATTATTGAGGGACTGTTTGGATCTCACCACATGGGCCTATGACCACAATATTTATGGTCAACTCAGGGATCGACGGGAGGGCTGGGTCAGTCGAACCGCGTCTCTTACGCCAAGTCCCACAGGCCGTCGATACCGGCTGTGTGGACCACACAGCCTTGTGGTCCCGGCCGTGTGGTGAAATCCGCACCGACCATAAGCTGTGAATGATTTTATAGAAGTTGCGTCACCTCCTCCCAGGCCTCGCAGTAGCGGGGCCTGGGAGGCTCCATTTCTTTGACCATGAAAACAAAGTGCACTCACAAATCGAAACTGGTTCGAATGGGACCTGATATCCGATTCGGGTCTGGTCGACTTCTGGCGTTGCGCAAAACCTCCTTGCTTCAATATCCTTCACATTTGTACACTAGACACGTCTATGAGTAACCTCACCGACAGTAGGCGGCCACCCAACAAACCAAACTTAGATTTGGTGTGGCCACACGGCTGTGCCGTCCCATCAGTGTCGTGCAGTCGTAACGAGCCCTCTGCTATTCTCAGCTGACGGCGGCACAGCTCGACTAGTGGCCACCCAAGCCCGTGTTCACAGACGGGCGCTCGGGTCTGGGAAGCCGACGACCAAAGGCCGAGTCAAAGGCCTGCCAACTTGCGTCGCGGTGGTTCGTCATATGCGACGTGCCGGCCCCATAATGCGCCAGCCCCACTTTTATGTCGCTCTCTTTTGAGAGCGAGATCCGATGTCGCTGTTAAGGGGTGGTATACCCTGACAGCAGCGCTGTTCGCTGACAACCTGACGTACGCTGATTATCGTCGCTGCGGATTGTTTAGTCCACGTGGCACACTTCGTCCATGGAAAGTGAACAGCGGAGAGAAACGATATCGATTTCGTTCAGTTTAGAGAGGTGCTGAAGGAAAAAGTATGTCGGGAAACAAAAAGGTAAAAAAAATTGGTGTCCGTGTGCTGAAGATCGGCGGCCATATCGTGTTTCTCTGACTAGATACTAGTTCTGAAAACAGTTTTACCTTGAGATCGTACTGCTAGAACGTCGATTGGTGCGCTCCTCGTCTTTTAGTGCACTGCGCTGTGGATGATGGAAATGTACGAATGGCCAGTGCGCATGCACCTGTGCCTGTTTACCTGCTGCACTTTTTGTCGCACAATGAACAGCGACTTTGAACAGCGACAGCGACAGCAGTCAGCGGCTCCTAAAAGAGAGCTTTCCAGGCAGTAGGCTGCCCGCGGCGCACCAGACTGCTCTGCCTCAAGCGGCGCGAGGCAGAGGATTTTTCAGGCGCGAATGGTAAGCAGCGCTTGGAAATAATGGAAAACCATACTTTGAGGACAGCTTTACAGGGCTCCTAGAATTTGGATACGATCCGTGGACATTTGAGAGAATGCCGCGTGGTCGAAGCGTCAATTCTATTGTGTTGCACGATGGACGGTCCGATCGCTACAGTCGAGACTTAATGAGGTGAAAACGTTTTCATTTTATTCATCGTATCCGTCTGCAAAGTGGGACAACCGGTTGAATGGTCCATCGGACGCACATGCCGAGATCTTTTTCTGAGAATCCAAGCCGCTTTATCTATGCTGAACAGTTTTCTAGACAATATTTGAGAGATCTAGACCGTCGATACTGTCGCTTTATGGGATAAACCAATCGACATCTGTCCAGATTTATGAACACTGAACACCCAGCTTCCTCTTCTGGTGTCCGAGTAGCCCAGGGCAGCCGTCGTCAACAAACAATTCAACTCCCTGCCTATTCGACACCCTTCATCGATGCCTACCAGCTCTTGCCCTTGCGCGGGCGTTTTGCGGCTGTGGCGGCGGCTGCTGTTATTACTGCTGGTGGTGGTGGTGTCCTGCCGTGACCTGCGCTGAAGCACGTCCGAGTATTGCGCAGTGTCAAACAGTGGCTGAGAAGATAGCGGCAGTGCGTTGAACGCAGCACGACTACCACGATCGTCTGTCTCCTCCTCGTAATGTCTTTTCTCTCTCCCTGGTCCTCGCACCACAGCTTGCTGGCTGTTGGCAAACTCGACACCGACTGCGAGCACACTCGCGCATGCACGCGCGCGAGCGCCGTTGCGGAGGACTAGGAGCGTGCGACAGCGAACGGGAACAACGCGCCTCATGCTCTCTCTCGACAGGCAACCGGCAACAAAGCAAGTCCACAGAACACGCGCTGTTTGGATTCGCACCGTCGAGGGCGTCCGTTTCCCCATCCAGGATCCCGCGCCGCGAGCGTCTAGCACTCATTCCCATTCGTGCAGTTTGCCACGCCACGCCGCGGCCACCTCACCTTGCCCTCCTTGACCTCCGCGCGACACGCCGCCTTCTGTCGTCAACGAGGGTTTACGAGATCCCCGCATCAGCGATCCGCTCGGTTGCTCTGCGAGGAACATGCCTCCGCGGAACGCCATCCCGCCCGACGGCTCGGGCCGGGCGGCACCCACCCGGCGGCTCGGCCTCCCCCGCCCGCGCGTCGCGGCCGCTCGCAGCGGGGGAACCGAAGCGCGTGCGGCGACTGCGCTCGGGGCTCTGGCACAGCTGCATGTGCCTGCGGCAACTCGGGCGATGGCTGTGACAACGGCGGTGGTGGTGATGGCGGTCGTGTGGTTCGCGCTGGTGAGCACGAGCGACGCGAAACAGTTGGCATGGAATCCGCGGTCAGGCCTCATCAACCCTAACCAGCGTACGTAAAATGAACGAAAATCTAGACGTCTCGTGATGTCATGCGATACGCGGCGCGATGCACTTAGATCTGAATCTACGCGGTGCATGGTGATGGGATGGCATGCCATGCGACGTCATGCAGCGGGGTGTGATGCCCCACGCCGTGTGATGCGGACTTCCATGGTGCGGTGTTTGAGCTATGGCTTGGTTTTTGGCTGTGGACACTCGCTCCGCGCTCCGTGCTCCGTGCTCTGTGCCTTGAGTGTTTTGAATTCCATGGATGCGGTGCGCCGCGCCCGTGTGGATGCAATGCAATGCACCCTCTCAGCAAACGCGAATCCTTTATGTGCATCATGTCGCGTGTTTGCATGGCGCGCAACCGCGCACTGGTTGCAATGCAATGCAACGTAATGCAACGCAAGGCAACGCAAACGCAACGCAAGCGCAACGCAAACGCAACGCAACGCGGCGCAACGCGGCGCAACGCGACGCAACGCGGCGCAACGCAACGCAACGCGACGCAATGCAACGCAACGCAACGCGACGCAATGCAACACAATGCAACGCGACGCATCGGATGGCGAGCAGATGCGGCGCTGCGGGTGCTGAAGCAGCAATGGGCGCTGGGCGGCAGCAACTGCACGCTCAAGTGGGACTTCACCAAGCCCTGCAACGTCACCCCCGGCAGGACCGGCTACTGGCACTGCGTCTCCTGCAAGTCTGGCAACGTCGTGTGAGTGTGCCCTCTTGGACAGCTGTGTGCGTGGCTCAATCCGTCCGTCGCTCCATCCCTCCGGCCCATCTGTCCGTCAAGCTGTTGAATCCGACCTTACCGTATGCCGTTTCATTCAACCGTCCGTCCGTCCGTCCGTCCGTCAGTCCGTCCGTCTGTCAACCCACCCACCGTCTGCCTGTCCACCTGTCTGCCCGCCGGCCTGTCCTCTCAACCGCCAGTCACCAGATCTCCCAGCCCACAAGGTGGTGTGGTTGTCCATCTGTGCATCCGTCCATCCCTCCGTCCGTCCATCCGTCCGTCAGCTCAGCAGTCTGCTGTCCATCCGTCCATCCGTCTGTCCGTCCGTCCGTCCGTCCGTCCCTCCCTCCATCCCTCCGCCCCTCTGTCCGTCTGTCTGTCCGTCTCTCTCTGAGTACTGCTGCAACGTGGGCTCACTCTCATGTGGGGCCATGAAGACAGTAGCAAACGGTAAATCTCGACTTTGCCCACGGTACCCTCTGTCCTTCCAATGTCACCAATGTAACAGTCCGTGCCTCTGTCCTCAAGCATCCCCCCCCCCCCCCCCCCCCCCCCCCCCCCCCCCCCCCCCCCCC
>SZWC01028025.1:0-17927 GCA_023375785.1 Penium margaritaceum | reverse complement strand
GGAGGAGGAGGAGGAGGAGGAGGAGGAGGAGGAGGACGGCGACGACGACGACGACGACGACGACGACGACGACGACGACGACGACGACGACGACGACGACGACGACGACGACGACGACGACGACGACGACGACGACGACGACGACATCGACGGCTGCGGTGGCGGCGGCGGCTGCGGTGACGATGACGACGAAGGCGACGAGCACCACAATGGCCACGACGATGATGACAGCGACGAAAACAACAATGACGAAAACGAAACCAACGGCGACGACGAAACTGGACAACGACAACAAAACCAGCAACAATGACGAAACCAACAACAATGACGACAACGAAACGAACAACGACGACGACAGAACCAGCGACAACGACGACGATGACGACGGCGACGACGACATCGACGACGGCGACGACAACATCGACGACGACCACGACAACGATAATGACAACGACGACAACAACGGCAGCAGCGGCGGCGGCGGCAGTGGCGGCGGCGACGACTACAACGACGATGACGGCGACAACGCCGCTGCCGCCGCCGTCGCCGCCGCTGGCGACGACGATGACGACTGCGGCGGCGGCGGGGGCATCAGCAGCAGTAGTGCTGCGAACTACTACGACGACGGCGGCGGCGGCGACGACGACAACAATGACGATAACAATGATGACCATGACCATGACGATGCCAAAGAAATTTATGAGTATGATGGCAATGAGGGCGATGACAGCCACAGGTACAACACTGACGACGACGAGGACTTCGACAACGACGGCAATGACGACGACGACGACGACGACGACGACGACGACGACGACGACGACGACGACGACGATGACGACGACGACGACGGCGGCGGCGGCGGCGGCGGCACGGGTGGGGGCGGCGGTGGCAAAGACGACATTGACGGCGGTAGCAAAGGCAGCGGCTGCAATGTCAATGCCGACAGCAGCATCAGCAACAATGAGTACGATGACGACAAAACCAATGACGACGACGACGACGACGACGACAACAATGACAACGACGACGACGACGACGACGACGACGATGACGACAACGACAACGACAACGACAACGACGACGACGACGACGACGACGACGATGACGACAACGACAACGACAACGACAACGACGACGACGACGACTACGACTACGGCGGCGACGACGACGACGACGACGACGACGACAACGACGACGACGACAACGACAACGGTGGCGGCGGCGGCAGCGATGACAATGACATCGACAACGACGACAAAAACTGCGGCGACCATGACGATGACTATGATGAGGACGACAAAAGTGAAGATGACAACGACGAAGCAACAGCAACAACAGTGGCAGCAGGGGTAGCAGCAGCCACAGCAGCAGCGACAGCACTGACAAGGATGACGGCAACCAAGATGATGCTTCAGACATCAAAGACAACCGCGACGCTGCCAAGAATGATGGCGGCAATGTGGACGAAAACGTCAACAGTGGCAAACAGCACGGCGAGGACCAGGACCAGGATCAACAACACAGACGGAATGGATGGTGAACAACACGGACACCACCACAGCCAACTCCGGCAACATCCACAGCCAACCACATCGAAAGCAACAGTGGGAACAATGATAAGGATGACAAAAACAGCAGCCAAGCGGCCAGGGCAGGTGGCAGAGATGGATCGGTAAGGACCACAGAAGTGGCGTTAGCAATGGCAATCCCTGGTGGTTGGCTGTGGAAGAGTTAGTGGTGGCAGGGAGCGGTGGGCGCCGTGGTATGGGTGCAAGTGCAGCTGCATGCTTTGGCTGCAGCATTGGCGACAGCAACCACGACAACTGCTGCAACAACCATAATGAGAACACTGACGACAAGAGCATGAGAAGTGGTGACATCAGCAGCTGCAGCATGAAAGGTAGGCATTGGTACGTGGGAAGATGTGTGGATGACAAGATGCAGTGACATGTAAAGAAACTCATCTGCTGGTATTCAACATCGAAACACATCTTATCCTTGTCAAAATGAATGAATACACCATGAGGGTGGTCGCAGGCCATAAGGAAATTTGTCGCAGTCAGTAACGCTAGATTTTGAACCCAGCAGAGATGTTGGACACATCATGTTGCCAATCCATATTGCTTCACGTCGCATCGCATCGTGCCACACCGTGCCACGGCACGCCATGCCACATCACGTTCACATCACGTCACTCCACTCCATGCCACGGCACACTACGCCACGCCATGCCACACCAACACACCATACCACACCATACCACGCCCGCCACGCCAAACCACCCCACGCCACGCCAACCCATGCCACGCCACGCCACGCCACGCCACGCCACGCCACGCCACGCCACGCCACGCCACGCCACACATTGCCACGCCACGCCACGCCACGCCACGCCACGCCAAGTCATGTCACGCTACATTGCGTCGCATCATGTCATAGGTGCAAACGCGTGAACAGCCCAGCGTAGAAGGAAAGCCTGTGGACTTTGATCCTGACAGACGAGGGAAGGGGAGCAGCCACTGCAGCGCAGCGCAGCACCGCACCTGGTTCCCATGGACAGCAGATGCTGGATGGGGTCGTACGCCAGCAGACATGTGGACGACGGCACGCCATGGTGCACCGCCACCCGCGGCTCGAGAGCCGACGCCTTGAGCGGCCCGACAGGCACGGCCTGGAACGCCACACAACAGAGAAGGCAGACCACATTGCTCTCATTAATCGCAGCGTGTAGTGACAATGGCAGCGGATAGTGATTAAACAGGTTCTGACGTTTTGCAAAACGTCTACAAATTAAACAGGTCTAGACGTTTAACGTCTAACCCTGTTTAATCCTGGCAGCGTGTGTAGCTGCTACAGTGTAGCAACGTGTAGTGACAATAGCAGCTAGGGTGGTGCAAAATTGATATCGACATTGACAATATCGTCAATATCGATATTGAAACATTGATATTGATATCGATATTGATATCCAGTCGATATCGATATCAATATTGACTTCAATATTTTCGATATCGATATCAATATTGACCTCCCTGTCAATATCAGAATTCAATATTGTTTTTTGAATGGGAGAATATAGATATCAATATCGATATTGATTTCAATCGACCAGCATATCGATATGGCAATATCGATATTGACTGAGCAAGAGTCAACATCGATATTGAAAAAACCAGTATCGATATCGACATTGAAATATCGATATCGATATTGGAATCAATATCAATATTGAACCACCCTACACGCTGCCATTGGCAGCGTGTAGTGACGATAGCAACGTGTTGTGACAATAGCAGCGTGTAGTGACAATGGAAGCAAAGACCTTTCTGGCAACTGCAGATTAGACCGACGAGAGAGAAGCAGCAGCCACACTTGTGTTCTTTGCATTGCAAAGACTGAGATCAAAGCTTTGCTGGAAAATCGTGGATTGCGTTGTGACAGACAGAAGAAGTGGAGACGGAGACTGTGGGATTGGGGGAGGAAGGGGGGCACAAGCAAACACTTGGGGTGTGAAACATAAACATGAACCAAACCTACTGAACCCAATGCATTTGTATTCGGCTCAGCGAATCAAAATTTTTACAACAGGTTGTAAACCGAAGCTGAACCAAAACTAGGGCATGCTCAAGATCGACAGGTTCTTTGCTATCCACCTGTCCTGGACAGCTCGACTCAACCACAGCAAAGTGCAAGGCGATGCTGCCAGCTGGCTGTGGGAGAGGAAACGAGTCCAGCCATTCAAGAGGCGTACTTTGGGACAGACGTTGCATGCATCCATGCATGCCGGCCAGTTGCATTACGTTGCGGAGCAATGCAATGCAAGACAATGCAAGGGAATGCGATGATGCACGGCAACTAAAGCACACCGCATAGCCGTGCTCAGCATTGCATCGCAGCTTGACGCCGTGCGATGTGACTCATAGCAGTCCAGTGCACCAAGCCAGCTGCCAGGTCAGGTCTCCAAGTCCAACGTCAGAGTGCAAGGGCCAGCAACAGGCCAGGGAGAGTACACGACCTGCGCTTAACAGGACTACTGTCAGAAACTCGTCTTGGACGCCATGGCCTGGCTCTGACGCCATTGCAGCGACATCCTTCATTGCCACTGCCTGGGAAAAGACTCGGCCTGACAACATTTCAAGCCGCCAGGAAAACACTCGGGAATGTGCATAACAGGAACAAAAAAAAATTACCTCGGGAAGTGCCCTTGATAAAAAAGCCCTGAACATTTTGGCGGAATGGCTCTCACGCCGGCTTGAGCTTGGCACTCTCCGTCGGAAAATTTCAGGTCTGATGTTTCAACAGCCAGCACCAGCGCCTGTTGCTGCTGCTGCCCCTGCTGAACCCGCAGCTGCTGCTGATGGTGCCGCGGCTTCTGCTGCTGCTGCTGCCGGTTGTGCTGCTGGTGCGGGTGCTGCTACTGCTGCTTATAAAAATGGCGATGAAGGGTGACTTTGCCTTGATTGACCGCGTAGACAGCAGAGACCCTTTACTGGGGGAGACCAGGCTTGCTTCCTCTCTGTGCATTCTTTTCTTCTTCTGTTTCAACACGCCCCTTCGATATTCTCGCTCTCTGACCGCAAAGTGACGTCCCAGCGGGCTCTGCGTGAGTGTGCTATGGAGCGTTGCATTCGACTTGCTGTTGTGGTTTTCTTTTCTTTTTTTTTTTCTTTCCTCCGTGGCCTGACCAGG
This sequence comes from Penium margaritaceum, assembly GCA_023375785.1. NCBI lineage: Eukaryota > Viridiplantae > Streptophyta > Zygnematophyceae > Desmidiales > Peniaceae > Penium > Penium margaritaceum. The sequence continues at coordinate 13,235 of SZWC01028025.1, read as the reverse complement.
GATGACTAAGCTGTGTTGACAGGTACTGCGAGTCCCGAGCGTTAGTGAGGATGAGGTGATGGAGAAGGCGCAGTGTGGAGCACAAAAACGCACCAGAGACTGCGATCCTGACAAGGGACTACGTCAACCGAAAAATCGTTCTTTCGGAATTTGTTCTGCAGGACGTTGCCGTGGTGCCCACGAACGCGCCAAATGCCTCGGCCAGTCATGGCCGAACTCTACCCGTTTCAATCCACAGCAGAGCGAGAGCGTGTAGCATCGTCAGCTTGTCGCCCTTCATACGTGGGCAAGGCGACAACCGGGATGGGCCCGATTGCGGACAACGTTTGTCCGATCGGCTTCATTTCACGAGATAGCGAGCGCAAGGTTGAGCATTGTGCGCCCGGACAGTGCCTTGGGATTGCCGTCAGTGCACGTGCGGATTTTGCGCGCCGGCAAAAGCTTCCTGCCTGATTGACCCAAGGCAGGTGGCTGCTGCACCGCAGGTGCCCGAAGCAAATGCAGTCTTGGCTCTAGCGGACAATATGGAGCCGAGGTAGTGATCCGGGTCTGGTTTTGCATGCAATGTTTTCAACTGTCGTCCAGATCAATATCTAAGAAACACTAAACGGTATGAGTCGGGGACCTCCACAACAAGACAGGAAGGCAGCCCCATGTTCTGTCATGTAGCGCACTGAAAGGTTGATTTGCCAAGATCGCGGTCAAGACAGACATGTGCAAGTGAATTGCACCGGATACGGTAGTTGCAGTTTGGACTCTAGCGGCAAAAATGGAAATTTCAAAAAATCCAAAACGGCGTGGGACTTCGCCGTTGCTAGGCAAGCCTACGAAACGAATTGTCCATAAAAAATGCAGAGTTTGCACGATCTGACAGCTAAAGAGCTCAGGTTTACCGCGCAAACAACACGAAAACTGGACACATTCTCAAGCACGTTATGCAATGACATAACTTGCTAAGACGTTTCACAATATCGAAAACAAGGACGCATTGGGTCCTGCGCGTTCCCTTTGTAGACTGCTACAATGTCATTGCGGATACACCCTAGTTTGATCAATGAACCAATGGCTGGTCCAAGCCCAAAACGGATGAAGCCAGCTTTCTTCAACTACCATTGATCCCACCATGGGAGGTCCTTTCGTAACCTCAAATAACGGCTGGTTTTCACCACGAACCTACATGATGATGTGTAGGTTTTGCGAACCATGCCTCAAGTCCTTCTTAGTGCGACATGGGTCCAAATACAATCTCAAGACGAAATAGGTCCTGCCGGGACGTCAACGATGTCGAGCGTGAAGCGGTAGGACCTCGGGTATCACACAGGTCCTACGTAAACTAGACTAGACGTCTTTAGACAACTGTTGCGTCATGGTGTCACAAACTAGTTGCTACATAGCATTTGCAACACAAACCATTTCGATGTTCATTGTAAACCTAGTCTTGAACACCACAAGCTATTCACGGATGAATGCATATGAAACTCGTCGTGCTAAATGCTGCAATGCAGACGAGGTAGGACCCTCCTCAAGATCGAGGGTCTTACAAACGTTTTATTGTGTACCGTAGTCCCACCCGATGAGATACCTTGTAGGACCTTTGTATCACACATGTCATGCGAAGTATTACTAGATGTTTGCAGACAGCTTGTTACGTCATGGTGTCACAAATTACTTGCTACATATCATTTCCAACACAAACCAGTTGGGAGTGCATTGCAAACCTGTAGTTAAACACCACAAGTTGTTCATTCATGGATACATAACAAAAACTGTCGTGTTTAATGTTGCATTGCAGACGGGGTAGGACCCTCCCCAAGTTTGAGGGTCCTATAATAGTTTTATTGCATACTGGGGGTCCCACCCGGTGAGATACCTTGTAGGACCTATGTATCACACGGATCCTGCGAAGTATGACTCGACGTCCAGAATCAGCTTGTTGTGTCATGGTGTCACAAACTAGTTCCTACATATCATTTGCAACACAAACTAGTTGACGTTTCATCGCAAACCTAGTGTTAAACACCACAAGCTGATCACGGATGGATACATAACAAAAATCATCGTCTTCAACGTTGCATTGGAGACAGGATAGGACCCTACTCAAGTTCGAAGGTCCTACAAACGTTTTCTCGCATACCGGGGTCCCACCTAGTGAGATACCTTGTAGAACCTATGTATCACAAAGGTCCAGCAAAGTATGTCTACACATCCACAGACAAGTTTGAAGGTACCAACAAAATTCCCATCCCAAACAGGGTCCAACCCGGTGGTCAACCTTGTAGGACCCAAGGTATCACACAGGTCGTGCGAAGTCTGACTAGCCGTCCGTAGACAACTTGTTGCGTCATTGTGTCACAAACTAATTGCTACACATCATTTTCTACACAAACCAGTTTGATGTTCATTGCAAACCTAGTGTTGAACACCACAAGCTGTTCACAAATGGATACATAACAAAACACGTCGTGCTGAATGCTGCCATACCGAGGTCCCTTCAATACAGACGGGGTACGCCATCCTTAAGTCTGCAAGTCCTACAAAAATTCCTATCGTATACCACGTCCAACCCGGTGATCATCCTTGTAGGACCCGAGGTAGCATACAGGTCCCGAAAAGTATGACGTCCGTAAATAGCTTATTGCATCATGGTGTCACAAACTAATTGTTGCATAACATTTGCTAAACTAACTAGTTAAATGTTAATTGCAAACCTAGTGATGAACACCACTAGCTCATCACGAATGGATACATAACAAAACTTATTGTGCTAAATGTTGCTTTACTGCCCTTGCATAGAAGTCTCTGCACTGTCCCCAACCCCATGGCCTCCACTTCTCCCAAGGTCACCGGTCTCTCCAACCCCATCATCTACAAAGGGTTCTTCAAGACCAAAACTCCCCTCATCTCTGGCTCCCCCTAACTTGGGATCTCTCCTCAAAATCTAACTCTTAACCTCTTCATCGCCCCCACCACCGCCATTTGCCTAACGCACCACCCCTACAAAAATCTCCTCTATTATTGGCAAAGGATGACATACCATATCAAGAGGAAAATGTGGACAACATGCCTTCTTCAATAGTCTGCCGACGTTAGGTTTGCAATGGGGGAACACTTGCAATTCTGACTTTTGTGTCCCATTGTCATTTTCCTTTACCAAGATAAAGAGTGCTTCAAATTCAGGAGAATTTAGCTTCTAAGTCACACATGTACACAAGTAAACGCAAAGTTGATTGAAGATTCATAATCAAAAGTTTCAGAGACACAAAAGACTTCTAACAACATTTTCCAAACATCATGAGACAGTAGTACCACATGTGACCGGCCACGTTAAGAAATCCTCCTTCACCATCACGGCGCCGTGGGAGTGTGGAGTGTGGACCATTATAGTCTTTATTGATACAAACCCAGATTCCACTAGCCTTCACCAAATTGGTTGTGTCAGCTTTGTCTCTGGTACATCATCGTTTCACAAGTTATTTTGGCTAAATAACCTGCCGGTTCCAGGTGTAAATGTTTACAAGTTCCTTGAAGGTAAAACTTGGACCTGTTGCATTGCAGATGTGACGATGAAAATTCAAGGACATGTAATTTCTTCAAAATATAACCATGGCAGCAGACCATCTCACCCTTAATCGAGGTATCCTTGTTGGTGGCGACAGGTTGTGCTGCACCCCAAGGCTGTTGGAATGACTTTTCGCTCGGCCCTCCCGTCGAGGCTGCGTCATCTACACGTGCAAGAATGAAGAAGAGATACAACAAGTTTCAGATCGAACATCTCAAAAAAATATGAACATAAATCTCAGGAGAACAAGGAGTGCTTGACTAAAAATGTCATAAAATTCAAGGTGGAATTATAGTGTGCCAAGAAGAGCATGGATAGCACCAGTATCTAGTAGCCAGCCTAGAACGACAACCTTCCAAGTAAAACAACAACACTAGCCGCTAGGACAAAGAGTGACAAACTGGAAATCACGTAAAACCAAGACAATTAGACAGTGTTCCAAGTCTGAAAATAACGCCAACATCTAGACAAAACATAGGCCCCTAGTGCATTGCTCGCAGACAACAACAGGTGAGAGAGGTGACAAGTGCGGGCCACGTACCTTGAAGAGAGGAAATTCTACGTAGTATACAAGTCGTGGAGGAGGCCATAGCCAAAAAAAGTCTTTATTGCACACTTAGTTTATGGAAGTCTGCAGCTGATCCTTGCACTGCATATGAACAAGCCATCCTTACTAAACTCGTGACGAACCTATGAGGACGTAGTGTGACCTTGTGAGGGAACGGGTCTTACGACGTACACGCCGCGTCAAGATGACTTGGTCACGACCTGCTTTGTTGAATGTTTTCTTGACCAGTTTGAAGTTGAAGTTTGCACGGCGTATGAACTTGCTATCCTCATAGGAACTGTGGAAAATGTATGAGGATGTCCTGTGACACAAGATGGCAACAGGTCGTATAGCGTACGCGCCGCTTCAAGAAGACTTGATCATAACATGCTTCGTTGAATTTCTTGTAGGAATTGTTCAAAGTTCATCATGGCACACTGTATGGACCACCCGTCCTCCCAGGATGTGTGGAAAATCTATGAGGACGTAGTATGACCCTGGGCGGGAATCGGTCCTACGGCCTACATGCGCGTGAAGACAACTTTGTTAGGATCTACCTTGCTAGATTTTTGGTACGACCATTTCAAAGTCCAACTTCGCATTGCGTGTGAACTTGCCGTCCTCACACGACCAGTAGTAAGACCTATAAAGACCTACTGTGACACTGGGCGAGAAAAGGACCTACAAAGTATGTGTTGTATCAAGAAGACTTGGTCAGGATCTTTCTCGTTAATGTTTTCATAGGACGAGTTCAAAGGTTATCTTTGTAAGGCATACAAACCGACCGTCCTCAAAGGAACTGTGAAAAGCCTACGAGGACGTAGTATGACCCAAGGCGAGAAAATATGAAGTTGGTGTACGCACCCAAGGTGTTCCTGGTGCAACAAGTGGAATCAAGGTCAATAAGAACCAGATCAACGCGCCTTTTTTTTTGCGTAGCCCATACCAAACCCTACCACGCTGTGGATTGTCTTTCATTCATATCCTTGAGTTTTCTTTGTGTCATTCTCTAGGGTCGCTGTGCACATCGAAGGTCATATGGAATCAGATCGACATGCCGCAAAACTTTTTGAGTAGCCTTCGGCACACCGTACTAATCTCTGCACTTGCTTTTATTAAACTTCCTCTTGTTCTAAAGCCCCACATCCCACAGTGGGTACCTCCCCCACTATATTTCTTGTGGGCTTGGCAAAATCAGGGTCATTGGAATGAGATTGATGTGCCGTAAAATGTTTTGAGAAGTCCTTGGGATACTCTATTACATTTTGCAATTGCTTTCATTAAAGTCCATATCGTTGTATAGCCCCACACCTAACAATGGGTGCCGCCGTAAAATTTTGTATCTGTAAATACATTATGGTGCAAGTGGATTCAAGTTTAATCGAATGTTTAGAACTAAGGGCATTTGAATGAAGAATGACTCGACGATTTTACGCAGACATTAATAATATCTACCACCATGCTACACATCACAAGCCGAGTACAAGCCTCGTGCCTATTCTTTTCAATGCTCCTTACCCCAGCCTGTTAAGACCTAGAGGTAAAAAACCCAATCGCAGGTGGTCACATCTCGTTTGCTCTTGTCAACTAGGGGCCAAGATGTTGCGGGTCCCCATTTGGCATAGGAAAAGCGGCACTTTGGTAAAGAACCCTTGTAGTAAATGACACTTAAGGTACCAAACTGGGATCTAGTAGGATACAACAAAGTCCGTCAGTGTGAGACTTTGTCATATCGTAATGGGACCGAATTCACTACAAACTCAAAAGACTCCCATTCTAACAATGGAAAGCTTAATCCATCCCTTTTGAGACATATGACTTTAACCAGCAAAGGTTTGGTCCTATAACGTTCTCTCACACCTCATTAAAACCTATCTCTACATGACACGTCCCATGACGAACATCCAAACGTTGTAAGACATTCAATTTCACTATCGTCATGCAACATTTTTGGCATAAAATTTTCTTCACGACCCAGAAAGTCGCACTACATACAAAGTCCTACATAATCCTTAACTTGATCCAGTATCACGAGAGTCCTTTGTTCTCGAAATCATTTGTGTTGAAGGGATGTATTCACATGTCATGTCATCTTAAACCTGGTCTTATAAACTTTGAAAACAACAACTTCACACTCAACGACAGTGTCTTACGTCGTCCTACCATGAAAATCTAGCACATTTTCCAAGGACAACAATTTAGGATACATCTTTTAGTTTTACTTCCATATATGCAGCCTCTTAGTCACGTGTCGCGTAAGTGTCATGACAATGATTGCTATTACATTTTTCACAATTTTTCTAGTTATTGTTTTGTCTAATAGCAATAAATTATTTAAGATACTATAATCGCCGCCCACTTTGGGAAATCTCTTTGTCAATATTCGTGAGTATACATTGTGCCGCATATTTGTATAAAATGTTCAAGAGAAGGGCACGGTTGTTAAACGATTGAAATTATTTCGGAAGGCTTAAATTTGTGATTCTACTAGATGTTGGAAGAGATTGTTGAAACATCAATGTCCACGTTTTCCCACCACTTTTCGCTTTTTAAACCATTTATAGTTGTGTTTGCATCATTTAGTGATGCACATGCGCAAAGGAATAGCTTTCGTGCTAATGTCATATCCTTCACTACCTCCAACGCTTTGGTCACCATAACACTAGCTTAAAGACTGCCAAATTATAATCCATGGAGCATGCCTCCATGGAGCATGCCCCCATGGATGGCACTTTGTCGATGTCACTTTGTCCACCCGTTCAAAAAACAATTACATCCCCGCCACTCAACCCCTAACCTTAGCAGGCGCATGGCATCAGCTAATGTCACGTCCACAAAAGGGAGGAAGCCTTTTGTCATCCCTCGCACCATGTCCTCCGCTTGGTGCTTAAAGCACTGAGCGCAATGTTAATTGTGGCAACCAAATCTTTATTGAAAAATTGTTTTCAAAACAACAAAAACAAAACCATCCATAATTGAACAAAAGATTCCAACAAAATGATGCCAAAACTTGCAGTGCAACTTCTAGTTTCACTTGAAATCATTGCAAGAATCGATTTCAAGCGTTAACAAACCGCACCGAGAATGTTTTTGGGTCCATAAACATTTTTCTATACGATGCCTGTCTCTATGTGGAAAAAGCTTCCATCTAGTACAAATTTCTCATTATAGACATGTAAACACAAATACGGCATTTCATCACCTTGAAAGAAATTCCCAACATACGGAACCTTCAAGTAGAGCACGAAGTTTGAAAGGTGTTTTTAACGTGGCATAGACTATAAAACTGTCCTCTAACCTACGTGACCTCGACATCAATTCTGTGTTTAGCAATTTACATGACCTCAAGCAATCGTCGGAAAGGTGTCCAACAAATGATCGGCCAAGGAGGAGTTGTCTGCCAGATATATTATTGAAGTCCAAGTCTTGGAGGACTTGGTTCGCAAATTGTGCCATGCCAAAATCACCATGAGACTACAACTTAAATGCTTTTAGAAATGAAAACTGAGAATCCTCCATAGTTGCTACAAGTTGGTTCCACAAATGAGACATGGACACGTGAATATCTATTTCATTTAGACATCACAATTGCATCACAATACAGAAAGCATGAAAACCAGCATAAAGAGTCATGGAAGACTTAATAATGGTCGAAAAAGCAACAAACTTAAGAATTATAAAAATTCAAGGTATCCACATCAACATACGATAATTGTAGTAAGAAGCAAGGAAATTTGCAAATATTAAATAAAATACTAAATTCCGAAATTCTTGCATATTGGGAAAACATCCCTTGTAATCATCCTTATACTAACATCAAGGAAATATGGCATAAATGATTTAAAAAATCTTCCTAAAAATTACCATAATAACATTCAAGAAATTTTCAAGAAACTGAAAAAATCATAACCACGTTAAGGGAAAGAATCCATTGACAAAATACTCCTCTTTGCAGCTCTCTCCTCATGGAATTGGGCATACTCCTCTTCACATCAGAAATTGGAACACACTTGGTTCCTCTCTCAACAAAAATGTATACCTAATTAAGTTTTGCAAAGGTACATGCCAAAATTCACAACGAGACTAGTTGCTTTGATTCCCTAATGATTCAAATTGTCACTACTTTAGAACATATTGAATTTTTTGTTCAAGGATCAAATTTCCATGCTAAATTCTTAGGAATCATGATGGTGTGAAGTTAGTATTTGTTCTCAAACAATAAATGGAGAAAATAATGTAAGAACTTAAATTGAAAATATTTAAAAAACAATTTCAAAATCTCTCGGCCCATTAAAATGTCGTTGTTTAGGAGGCTTACATTGTGAGGCTTTCACGTGATATAAAATTTATCAAATGACGAGATCAACCGACAGATTAAATGGGCATTCATTACTTTTTGTCACATATTTTGATGCTAGTTTTTTTATACGAGCTTTCAAAACCTACGCATCCTCGACGTTATTAAGTGTTGTGGCAACCGATGAGGGAAGTTCCTTATAGAGCTTTGCCCTATGGGAAAATGGAGCATGTAAAGAATTTCATTCTATTTTGATGAAAACTGGAGAAACATTTTAATTGAAGTAAAGATTCCTGAATTATTTCTTCATGTCATATAATGATAAAACATAGATGAAATACTTAAAAAAATTAATAGTGATTTCATGGTGTTAATATTGAATACATGATGATTCTCTAAAGACATTCAATAAAATCACATCTTCTTACCTCAATTCAAGCTTTAAGGAAATAACCTTCGAATGCTTGAGTTCAACGTTGGCAATTTCATTAATTATGTAGCTTTTCAGCTTTCACTAGTTTGTTTCATTCTATTTTACCTTACTTGAATTCGAATTTTTCAACTCACAACTCATAACTTCATACCATTATCATAGAGTTTTTCATATTTTTGATTAATTTGGGTATATCAATAATTGTTTTTCTTGGTTACGACCTAAAATGAACGTTCAATGCCGTTTAGCATTGGTTTCATTGAGTTCAAGGAGCAAATAGTTGCGTAAGTGAAAATGAAATTGTGACCCTCCATTCTAAGCTCAGCAATACACGCTTGGCACTAGCTTTTACATGTACTATATGTAAGATGCCCGTTTGATGACGTCCGTATGATGCTGGCCTAGGTTACTTCATGCACCCCACAAACACACTCTCAACCTTTAAAGCGAGTGTCTTAAAGAACTGTTCTAGGAAAGAACCAACAAGGAAATGATGACCCACTCCATTGAATTCAGCAGGTAGAAGTGTGAGTTACACTAATGATTGCACCATAAATGGAATCAAAACTAACTCTGCAAACTTCTACAAATGAACAAATGATCATTTTTGACAAATTTTACACATTGGGAAATGTTTAATATCATAATCCAAGGGAAGAAAGGGTATTTTCATGATCTAGTTTGAATGAATTGGTGGAGTTTGAGAACATTTAATTTGATGAATTCTTGTCAAAGGTCTTGTGTATGATATGTTGTCTTGTGTTCATCAATGTTGCCTATGTTTTTCAAGTTATCAAAATTCATGTCACAATGGTCTACACGTTTAGTTCTACACATTAAGGAACTAATGCTTATTACATTAATGAGAGAATGTGTAAGGGATGTTACGATTTGCCTTGTTTTGAGGGCTGGTTTTAGTTTTAAATCATCTTGTTGTGCATTCTATTTACTTTGGAGGGACCAAGAATTCACCTTCTTATATGGTGGAAGGCAAGATTCAAGTCCATGCCCTCACAAGATTTATAAGTGCCCTTGAACTCCTTTCGGGGTTATGACCCTACAACTTCTAGCCGAGGGGTGGTTGGTTTATATCCTTTCACAACCTCTAGGTGATCCTTTAGCTACAAGTGCAACTTCAACCTCTAGATGCGTATGAGCTTATAGTTCACGTTGAACTTCCAGAGACCCTTCTCCTTCTAGATGACACTTCATCTAGCCAGAGTGGTTATGTAACCACCTAGGTTGTTATGGAAGTGCTTAAACTCCAAGGACTACTTAAGGGGCTCATTCCATTTTGTTTCTCATGTCTCTAAAGATCACCAATGCCTTAACACACCTTCATTCATAATCAGATTCGTTTTAATTCGTCTAATGTCTTCCTCTCTAAGCCTGAGTCTCACACACTATAGGCTAGTGCCTTATGAAGCACTTACTAGAAAGGCATGCACCTTCTTGAATGCAAGCAAGTTGCTCTACTCTAGGCCTGGGTTTTTAGACTTGGTCTCCAGGTATCAAGTGGGTGCTCTGTGGGTCCACAAGTCTACACTAGTGGCAAAATCCCTACTAGTGGTTTAGAAAAATCTCACATTCCTTTTATATTATCTCTTCCAAGTCTCACCCTTCCAAGTTTTGTTCAGTTTCACCCATCCACCTTTCGCAAATCTTCACCACGGGTACTGAATTGAATTATTCATGTTGCTTATTGAAAAGAACAAGCAAGGTTTTGAATGGATGTGAACAAGGTTCCCAAACATTGAATACAAATTTAAAATGACAAGGGTACATGTATATTTCCATGGTTATGTACATGTTGATTGTTTGATTTAAACCCCTTTGGTACTTAATATTAAATGCATCCAAAACGTAGATGAAACACAAATTAAAAAAAACCAATAGCATTAAGCTACTTTTCACACAAGTTCACTTGCATCTATTCTCATTCATTCATGTTGTTGTGACATTCCCTTATTTAGCCAAAAGACCAATTCTAAAAGTCTTCCATTCTTTGATGCCCTTCTTGACTCGTTCATGTTAACTCTAGAAGCCACTTGAAAAATGGATACGTGATCTAGTTTAACTTTGTAAAAATGTGAAATATGATGTATTTGAAATGATTAAAAATGTTGTTTTGCAATTATGTGCACTTGTGAATTTTTATCATCAGAATTCAAATCCATCGAGCTTGAAGCCAACTTTGTAGAAACCACCAAATGATCATCTAACTTTTTATAACATGGAATGGCAAGAACTTGTCATCAAAGAAAACGAAAAGTCTACAATCCTAATTAAAAGGAACCTACTCTCGCATCCTTTGTTTTAACGTTGATTTTATCGGTGTATGTTTGTATCCACATAACAGCAATGCACTATACTTTCATTATTGTTGTTTTATCATTTGAAGTTTTTTTATTTGACCCGGCATTTAGTCAAAGTGTGCAAGAAGGATCCTCAAGCCTTCTCATAAACATAAGGTTATACAAGGATTATCCACAAAATCGGTTGTTTGCAAGTAGATTACCATATTTTTATGTTATCCGTTTTGTAACTGGATTGGACATGAATTGGTTTTTGTACCCACATAGCTTCACATCAGAATATTGACATGAGATTTTGGAATGAAGTGCTTTCAAGACAAGAAGTTACTTTTACTATAGTTGATTCCCCTTAGATTGAGTTGGTGCGTGGTGTGAATTATGCACCTTGGACATTCTTGCGCTTAATTTAATCAATTGCATGTAGTTTTTGTAAAGAAATTTCATGATCCGTTCAAAATATAAGGTTTCTTAAGGTAAAAGTAATGGGAATGGTAATGGCATGATAAACATTTTTTTGATCCTATAATTTTCATTATTCTGACCCAATGCATCTTATACGTATAAACTGCAGAATGTTATAGGACCTTATTATTTTTTCTTAGAATGAAACTCATTCATCATTCATAAATATCTATTTGAAGTTTTTTTGGGGGGTCTAGAACAAGTATTCTTGGTTTTTGTATAGAATGAAAAACATAGTATTTTAAGGTTTTGTATTAAACTTGTTTTTTAAAAGGATGGATTTTCTGACTTGATTTAAATTGGAACATAATTATGTTTACATAACCCTCCCTCATTTTCCATTCAAAAGGGATATGACTGAGATTTGTTTTTTTCCTGTTTTTCTTCTTTGCAAATGGTCTTCTCCATTGTAATTTCATCCACTTTTCCTTTTTCATCATGGGGGAATTTGTGCTCTAGGGTATACTTAAGCACATGATTTTCTTTTCAAAGAGATTGTATGATTGAGGAATATTTTGCGACAGGTGAATGTGGAATACCTTTTATTCTTATTTGCAAGAGGACCTTTATTGTAAGGATGATATGCTTATCTGATTTCACAGGAAATAAAGGACATTACTTTCTTGGACGGAATACATGGATGATATCTTGTATTGGAGCAGATGGGTACGCTTAGTCGAGTGGCTGGATAGTTTTCTTTGATAGTTTCTCAGGTCTGTAAAGTATTTCTTCTATCATGCGCAGCAGTAATGTTCTCTGCAATCCAGGCCGCACCGGCAAAACAAGGAGGACGATGTCGAACTCGAAATTACTGTTATAGCAGGATTGCCAGTAGCGCTTATTGCAACGCTAATGCCGATTGAAGTACGGGGTTTTATCTACGGGCTCGTTTGGTCTAGAAAGTGGTCCTACTCGGATTCGCTAGTCGGACTAGCAGTCTTGTGAAGTGCCGATCGGATTCCGACTTCCAACAACTTGGATCCAAATTCGCTGTCCATGGACAACACCGACGGCTACATAGACACTCTTTCTGGACGTCCAAGTTCGAACTGAATCATGAGCAGATGTAGCGACGGTGGATCCGCCAGGGTACCTCCCGGTCTGCACTCTTCCGCGTGACCTAGGTCACGCACGCGTGACCTGCTTGGTGGGTTGTGGGTTTTAGTGTTTTTTCCGTCTACGCTGGGGCCCGCGGTAGCGGGCCCCAGCGTTTACACTGCAACCGGTCACGTCGGTCACGCAAGCAGGTCACGCCCCCAGTCACAGCCCCCTCGATTCCGGGTGGACTCTTCCCGAAGCAACTCAGTCGATTCCAAACGGAACCTAGTATTGAACCGGAAGGGTAGATAGATAGATTATTATGTTTATCGTCACTACCCCTTCGCGGGGAATGGACGGTGGCACAGAGCCACATGTGACAGTGAGAGTCAGGAGGGACATCCACACACGACAAACATGGAGAGGGGCATGCATGTGCCCACTGTCAAGTGTAAAGAAGCACACAGGGGTCAAAGCAAATGAAGTCCTAGCGAGATTCTGAGGGGGGGAGGGACTGAGCACACAAGGGCAATAAGAGCGACATGCCAATGGTGGCCAAAGAGGCCTAGTAACGGCATATCACA
>SZWC01028024.1:13425-23734 GCA_023375785.1 Penium margaritaceum | reverse complement strand
TGACCACTGTGTTTCTGACCACTGTGTTTATGACCAGTCTGTGTCTGATCACTGTTTTTCTGACCATTGTGTTTCGGACCAGTGTGTTTCTGACCAGTGTGTTTCTGACTAGTGTGTTTATGACCACTGTGTTTCTGATCAGTGTGTTTTTGGCCACTGTGTTTCCGACCATTGTGTTTCTGACCACTGTGTTTCTGACCACTGTGCTTCTGACCACTGTGTTTCCGACCACTGTGTTTCTGGCCAGGGTGTATCTGACCAGTGTGTTGCTCACCGCTGTGTTTCTGACCAGTGTGTTTATGACCACTGTGTTTCTGAGCACTGTGTTTCTTACCACTGTGTTTCTGACCACTGTGTTTCTGACCGGTGTGTTTCTGACCACTGTGTTTCTGACCACTGTGTTTCTGACCACTGTGTTTCTGACCAGTGTGTTTCTGACCACTGTGTTTCAAACCACTGTGTTTCCGACCACTGTGTTTCTGTCCAATGTGTTTCTCACCAGTGTGTTTCTGACCACTGTGTTTCAAACCACTGTGTTTCCGACCACTGTGTTTCTGTCCAATGTGTTTCTCACCAGTGTGTTTCTGACCACTGTGTTTCAAACCACTGTGTTTCCGACCACTGTGTTTCTGTCCAATGTGTTTCTCACCAGTGTGTTTCTGACCACTGTGTTTCAAACCACTGTGTTTCCGACCACTGTGTTTCTGTCCAATGTGTTTCTCACCAGTGTGTTTCTGACCACTGTGTTTCAAACCACTGTGTTTCCGACCACTGTGTTTCTGTCCAATGTGTTTCTCACCAGTGTGTTTCTGACCACTGTGTTTCAAACCACTGTGTTTCCGACCACTGTGTTTCTGTCCAATGTGTTTCTCACCAGTGTGTTTCTGACCACTGTGTTTCAAACCACTGTGTTTCCGACCACTGTGTTTCTGTCCAATGTGTTTCTCACCAGTGTGTTTCTGACCACTGTGTTTCAAACCACTGTGTTTCCGACCACTGTGTTTCTGTCCAATGTGTTTCTCACCAGTGTGTTTCTGACCACTGTGTTTCAAACCACTGTGTTTCCGACCACTGTGTTTCTGTCCAATGTGTTTCTCACCAGTGTGTTTCTGACCACTGTGTTTCAAACCACTGTGTTTCCGACCACTGTGTTTCTGTCCAATGTGTTTCTCACCAGTGTGTTTCTGACCACTGTGTTTCAAACCACTGTGTTTCCGACCACTGTGTTTCTGTCCAATGTGTTTCTCACCAGTGTGTTTCTGACCACTGTGTTTCAAACCACTGTGTTTCCGACCACTGTGTTTCTGTCCAATGTGTTTCTCACCAGTGTGTTTCTGACCACTGTGTTTCAAACCACTGTGTTTCCGACCACTGTGTTTCTGTCCAATGTGTTTCTCACCAGTGTGTTTCTGACCACTGTGTTTCAAACCACTGTGTTTCCGACCACTGTGTTTCTGTCCAATGTGTTTCTCACCAGTGTGTTTCTGACCACTGTGTTTCAAACCACTGTGTTTCCGACCACTGTGTTTCTGTCCAATGTGTTTCTCACCAGTGTGTTTCTGACCACTGTGTTTCAAACCACTGTGTTTCCGACCACTGTGTTTCTGTCCAATGTGTTTCTCACCAGTGTGTTTCTGACCACTGTGTTTCAAACCACTGTGTTTCCGACCACTGTGTTTCTGTCCAATGTGTTTCTCACCAGTGTGTTTCTGACCACTGTGTTTCAAACCACTGTGTTTCCGACCACTGTGTTTCTGTCCAATGTGTTTCTCACCAGTGTGTTTCTGACCACTGTGTTTCAAACCACTGTGTTTCCGACCACTGTGTTTCTGTCCAATGTGTTTCTCACCAGTGTGTTTCTGACCACTGTGTTTCAAACCACTGTGTTTCCGACCACTGTGTTTCTGTCCAATGTGTTTCTCACCAGTGTGTTTCTGACCACTGTGTTTCAAACCACTGTGTTTCCGACCACTGTGTTTCTGTCCAATGTGTTTCTCACCAGTGTGTTTCTGACCACTGTGTTTCAAACCACTGTGTTTCCGACCACTGTGTTTCTGTCCAATGTGTTTCTCACCAGTGTGTTTCTGACCACTGTGTTTCAAACCACTGTGTTTCCGACCACTGTGTTTCTGTCCAATGTGTTTCTCACCAGTGTGTTTCTGACCACTGTGTTTCAAACCACTGTGTTTCCGACCACTGTGTTTCTGTCCAATGTGTTTCTCACCAGTGTGTTTCTGACCACTGTGTTTCAAACCACTGTGTTTCCGACCACTGTGTTTCTGTCCAATGTGTTTCTCACCAGTGTGTTTCTGACCACTGTGTTTCAAACCACTGTGTTTCCGACCACTGTGTTTCTGTCCAATGTGTTTCTCACCAGTGTGTTTCTGACCACTGTGTTTCAAACCACTGTGTTTCCGACCACTGTGTTTCTGTCCAATGTGTTTCTCACCAGTGTGTTTCTGACCACTGTGTTTCAAACCACTGTGTTTCCGACCACTGTGTTTCTGTCCAATGTGTTTCTCACCAGTGTGTTTCTGACCACTGTGTTTCAAACCACTGTGTTTCCGACCACTGTGTTTCTGTCCAGCGTGTATCTGACCAGTGTGTTGCTGACCACTGTGTTTCTGACCACTATGGTCATGACCACTGCGTTTCTGACCAGTGTGTTTCTGACCATTGTGTTTCTGACCACTTTGTTTCTTACCAGGGTGTTTCTGACCAGTGTGTTTATGACCACTGTGTTTGTGAACAGTGTGTTTCTGGCCTTTGTATTTCCGACCACTGTGTTCATGATCACTGTGTTTTGGACCAGTGTGTTTCTGACCAGTGTGTTTCTGACCACTGTGTTTCAAACCACTGTGTTTCCAACCACTGTGTTTCTGACCACTGTGTTTCTGACCACTATGTTCATGACCACTGTGTTTCTGACCGGTGTGTTTCTGACCAGTGTTTTTCTGACCATTGTGTTTCTGACTACTGTGTTTCCGACCACTGTGTTTCTGTCCAATGTGTTTCTGACCAGTGTGTTTCTGACCACTGTTTTTCTGACCAGTGTGTTTCTGACCAGTGTGTTTCTTACCACAGTTGTTCTGACCAAAGTGTTTCTGACCACTGTTTTTCTGACCACTGTGTTTCTGACCACTGTGTTTCTGACCAGTGTGTTTCTACCCAGTGTGTTTCTGAGCACTGTGTTTGTGACCAATGTGTTTCTGACCACTGTGTTTCTGACCTGTGTGTTTCTGACCAATGTGTTTCTGACCAGTGTGTTTCTGACCACTGTGTTTCTGACCTGTGTGTTTCTAACCAGTGTGAGTCTGACCACTGTGTTTCTGACCACTGTGTTTAT
The DNA here is from genome assembly GCA_023375785.1 of Penium margaritaceum. Taxonomy (NCBI): domain Eukaryota; kingdom Viridiplantae; phylum Streptophyta; class Zygnematophyceae; order Desmidiales; family Peniaceae; genus Penium; species Penium margaritaceum. The sequence goes on along the minus strand of SZWC01028024.1, from coordinate 20,388 downwards.
GACCAGTCTGTTTCTGATCACTGTGTTTCTGACCAGTGTGTTTCTGACCACTGTGTTTCTGACCAGTGTGTTTCTGACCAGTGTGAGTCTGACCACTGTGTTTCTGACCATTGTGTTTCTGACCACTGTGTTTCTGACCACTGTGCTTCTGACCACTGTGTTTCCGACCACTGTGTTTCTGGCCAGTGTGTATCTGACTAGTAAGTTCTTGACCGCTGTGTTTCTGACCAGTGTGTTTCTGACCACTGTGCTTCTGACCACTGTGTTTCTGACCACTGTGTTTCTGACCACTGTGTTTCTGACCCGTGTGTTTCTGACCACTGTGTTTATGACCACTGTGTTTCTGACCACTGTGTTTCTGACCAATGTGTTTCTGACCATTGTGTTTCTGAACAGTGTGTTTCTGGGCATTGTATTTCCGACCACAGTGTTTCTGACCAGTGTGTTTCTGACGACTGTGCTTCTGACCACTGTGTTTCTGACCTGTGTGTTTCTAACCAGTGTGAGTCTGACCACTGTGTTTCTGACCTGTGTGTTTCTAACCAGTGTGAGTCTGACCACTGTGTTTCTGACCTGTGTGTTTCTAACCAGTGTGAGTCTGACCACTGTGTTTCTGACCTGTGTGTTTCTAACCAGTGTGAGTCTGACCACTGTGTTTCTGACCTGTGTGTTTCTAACCAGTGTGAGTCTGACCACTGTGTTTCTGACCTGTGTGTTTCTAACCAGTGTGAGTCTGACCACTGTGTTTCTGACCTGTGTGTTTCTAACCAGTGTGAGTCTGACCACTGTGTTTCTGACCTGTGTGTTTCTAACCAGTGTGAGTCTGACCACTGTGTTTCTGACCTGTGTGTTTCTAACCAGTGTGAGTCTGACCACTGTGTTTCTGACCTGTGTGTTTCTAACCAGTGTGAGTCTGACCACTGTGTTTCTGACCTGTGTGTTTCTAACCAGTGTGAGTCTGACCACTGTGTTTCTGACCTGTGTGTTTCTAACCAGTGTGAGTCTGACCACTGTGTTTCTGACCTGTGTGTTTCTAACCAGTGTGAGTCTGACCACTGTGTTTCTGACCTGTGTGTTTCTAACCAGTGTGAGTCTGACCACTGTGTTTCTGACCTGTGTGTTTCTAACCAGTGTGAGTCTGACCACTGTGTTTCTGACCTGTGTGTTTCTAACCAGTGTGAGTCTGACCACTGTGTTTCTGACCTGTGTGTTTCTAACCAGTGTGAGTCTGACCACTGTGTTTCTGACCTGTGTGTTTCTAACCAGTGTGAGTCTGACCACTGTGTTTCTGACCTGTGTGTTTCTAACCAGTGTGAGTCTGACCACTGTGTTTCTGACCTGTGTGTTTCTAACCAGTGTGAGTCTGACCACTGTGTTTCTGACCTGTGTGTTTCTAACCAGTGTGAGTCTGACCACTGTGTTTCTGACCTGTGTGTTTCTAACCAGTGTGAGTCTGACCACTGTGTTTCTGACCTGTGTGTTTCTAACCAGTGTGAGTCTGACCACTGTGTTTCTGACCTGTGTGTTTCTAACCAGTGTGAGTCTGACCACTGTGTTTCTGACCTGTGTGTTTCTAACCAGTGTGAGTCTGACCACTGTGTTTCTGACCTGTGTGTTTCTAACCAGTGTGAGTCTGACCACTGTGTTTCTGACCTGTGTGTTTCTAACCAGTGTGAGTCTGACCACTGTGTTTCTGACCTGTGTGTTTCTAACCAGTGTGAGTCTGACCACTGTGTTTCTGACCTGTGTGTTTCTAACCAGTGTGAGTCTGACCACTGTGTTTCTGACCTGTGTGTTTCTAACCAGTGTGAGTCTGACCACTGTGTTTCTGACCTGTGTGTTTCTAACCAGTGTGAGTCTGACCACTGTGTTTCTGACCTGTGTGTTTCTAACCAGTGTGAGTCTGACCACTGTGTTTCTGACCTGTGTGTTTCTAACCAGTGTGAGTCTGACCACTGTGTTTCTGACCTGTGTGTTTCTAACCAGTGTGAGTCTGACCACTGTGTTTCTGACCTGTGTGTTTCTAACCAGTGTGAGTCTGACCACTGTGTTTCTGACCTGTGTGTTTCTAACCAGTGTGAGTCTGACCACTGTGTTTCTGACCTGTGTGTTTCTAACCAGTGTGAGTCTGACCACTGTGTTTCTGACCTGTGTGTTTCTAACCAGTGTGAGTCTGACCACTGTGTTTCTGACCTGTGTGTTTCTAACCAGTGTGAGTCTGACCACTGTGTTTCTGACGAGTGTGTTTGTGGCCACTGTGTTTCTGACATTTGTGTTTCTGACCACTGTGTTACTGACCACTGTGTTTCTGACCACTGTGTTTCTGACCAGTGTGTTTCTGACCCCTGTGTTTCTGACCATTGTGTTTCTGACCACTTTGTTTCTTACCAGGGTGTTTCTGACCAGTGTGTTTATGACCACTGTGTTTGTGAACAGTGTGTTTCTGGCCTTTGTATTTCCGACCACTGTGTTTCTGACCAGTGTGTTTCTGACCAGTGTTTTTCTGACCACTGTGTTTCAGACCACTGTGTTTCCGACCACTGTGTTTCTGACCACTGTGTTTCTGACCACTATGTTCATGAACACTGTGTTTCTGAACAGTGTGTTTCTGACCAGTGTTTTTCTGACCATTGTGTTTCTGACTACCGTGTTTCCGACCACGGTGTTTCTGTCCAATGTGTTTCTGACCAGTGTGTTTCTGACCACTGTGTTTCTGACCAGTGTGTATCTGACCACTGTTTTTCTGACCACTGTGTTTCTGACCACTGTGTTTCTGACCAGTGTGTTTCTACCCAGTGTGTTTCTGACCACTGTGTTTGTGACCAATGTGTTTGTGACCACTGTGTTTCTGACCAGTGTGTTTCTGACCACTGAGTTTCTGACCAGTGTGTTTCTGACCACTGAGTTTCTGACCAGTGTGTTTCTGACCACTGAGTTTCTGACCAGTGTGTTTCTGACCACTGAGTTTCTGACCAGTGTGTTTCTGACCACTGAGTTTCTGACCAGTGTGTTTCTGACCACTGAGTTTCTGACCAGTGTGTTTCTGACCACTGAGTTTCTGACCAGTGTGTTTCTGACCACTGAGTTTCTGACCAGTGTGTTTCTGACCACTGAGTTTCTGACCAGTGTGTTTCTGACCACTGAGTTTCTGACCAGTGTGTTTCTGACCACTGAGTTTCTGACCAGTGTGTTTCTGACCACTGAGTTTCTGACCAGTGTGTTTCTGACCACTGAGTTTCTGACCAGTGTGTTTCTGACCACTGAGTTTCTGACCAGTGTGTTTCTGACCACTGAGTTTCTGACCAGTGTGTTTCTGACCACTGAGTTTCTGACCAGTGTGTTTCTGACCACTGAGTTTCTGACCAGTGTGTTTCTGACCACTGAGTTTCTGACCAGTGTGTTTCTGACCACTGAGTTTCTGACCAGTGTGTTTCTGACCACTGAGTTTCTGACCAGTGTGTTTCTGACCACTGAGTTTCTGACCAGTGTGTTTCTGACCACTGAGTTTCTGACCAGTGTGTTTCTGACCACTGAGTTTCTGACCAGTGTGTTTCTGACCACTGAGTTTCTGACCAGTGTGTTTCTGACCACTGAGTTTCTGACCAGTGTGTTTCTGACCACTGAGTTTCTGACCAGTGTGTTTCTGACCACTGAGTTTCTGACCAGTGTGTTTCTGACCACTGAGTTTCTGACCAGTGTGTTTCTGACCACTGAGTTTCTGACCAGTGTGTTTCTGACCACTGAGTTTCTGACCAGTGTGTTTCTGACCACTGAGTTTCTGACCAGTGTGTTTCTGACCACTGAGTTTCTGACCAGTGTGTTTCTGACCACTGAGTTTCTGACCAGTGTGTTTCTGACCACTGAGTTTCTGACCAGTGTGTTTCTGACCACTGAGTTTCTGACCAGTGTGTTTCTGACCACTGAGTTTCTGACCAGTGTGTTTCTGACCACTGAGTTTCTGACCAGTGTGTTTCTGACCACTGAGTTTCTGACCAGTGTGTTTCTGACCACTGAGTTTCTGACCAGTGTGTTTCTGACCACTGAGTTTCTGACCAGTGTGTTTCTGACCACTGAGTTTCTGACCAGTGTGTTTCTGACCACTGAGTTTCTGACCAGTGTGTTTCTGACCACTGAGTTTCTGACCAGTGTGTTTCTGACCACTGAGTTTCTGACCAGTGTGTTTCTGACCATTGTGTTTCTGACCAGTGAGTTTCTGACCACTGTGTTTCTGACCAATGTGTTTCTGACCAGTGTCTTTCTGACCACTGTGTTTTTGACCACCGTGACTCTGACCACTGTGTTTCTGACCACTGTGTTTACAACCACTGTGTTTCTGACCAGAGTGTTTCAGACCACTGTGTTTCTGACTAGTGTGTTTTTGGCCAATGTGTTTCTGACCACTGTGTTTATGACGAGTGTGTTTGTGGCCACTGTGTTTCTGACAACTGTATTTCTGACCACTATGTTACTGACCACTGTGTTTATGACCACTGTGTTTCTGACCAGTGTGTTTCTGACCACCCTGTTTCTGACCATTGTGTTTCTGACCACTTTGTTTCTTACCAGGGTGTTTCTGACCAGTGTGTTTTTGACCACTGTGTTTCTGAACAGTGTGTTTCTGGCCATTGTATTTCCGACCACTGTGTTTCTGACCAGTGTGTTTCTGACCACTGTGTTTCTGACCACTGTGCTTCTGGCCACTGTGTTTCTGACCACTGTGTTTCTGTCCAGTGTGTTTCTGACCAGTGTGTTTCTGACCACAGTGTTTCTGACCAGTGGGTTTTTTACCACTGTGTTTCCGACCATTGTGTTTCTGACCACTGTGTTTCTGACCACTGTGCTTCTGACCACTGTGGTTCTGACCACTGTGTTTCTGTCCAGTGTGTATCTGACCAGTGTGTTGCTGACCGCTGTGTTTCTGACTAGTGTGTTATGACCACTGTGTTTCTGACACTGTGTTTCTGTCCCACTGTGTTTCTGACTCGTGTGTTTCTGACTACTGTGTTTCTGACCACTGTGTTTCTGACCACTGTGCTTCTGACCACTGTGGTTCTGACCACTGTGTTTCTGACCAATGTGTTTCTGACCAGTGTCTTTCTGACCACTGTGTTTTTGACCACCGTGACTCTAACCACTGTGTTTCTGACCATTGTGTTTACGACCACTGTGTTTCTGACCAGAGTGTTTCAGACCACTGTGTTTCTGACTAGTGTGTTTCTGGCCAGTGTGTTTCTGACCACTAAGTTTCTGACGAGTGTGTTTGTGGCCACTGTGTTTCTGACCACTGTGTTTCTGACCAGTGTGTTTCTGACCACTGTGTTTCTGACCATTGTGTTTCTGACCACTTTGTTTCTTACCAGGGTGTTTCTGACCAGTGTGTTTTTGACCACTGTGTTTCTGAACAGTGTGTTTCTGGGCATTGTATTTCCGACCACTGTGTTTCTGACCAGTGTGTTTCTGGCCACTGTGTTTCTGACCAGTGTGTTTCTGACTACTGTGTTTCTGACCACTGTGTTTCTGACCATTGTGTTTCTGACCACTTTGTTTCTTACCAGGGTGTTTCTGACCAGTGTGTTTTTGACCACTGTGTTTCTGAACAGTGTGTTTCTGGGCATTGTATTTCCGACCACTGTGTTTCTGACCAGTGTGTTTCTGGCCACTGTGTTTCTGACCAGTGTGTTTCTGACTACTGTGTTTCTGACCACTGTGTTTCTGACCATTGTGTTTCTGACCACTTTGTTTCTTACCAGGGTGTTTCTGACCAGTGTGTTTTTGACCACTGTGTTTCTGAACAGTGTGTTTCTGGGCATTGTATTTCCGACCACTGTGTTTCTGACCAGTGTGTTTCTGGCCACTGTGTTTCTGACCAGTGTGTTTCTGACTACTGTGTTTCTGACCACTGTGTTTCTGACCATTGTGTTTCTGACCACTTTGTTTCTTACCAGGGTGTTTCTGACCAGTGTGTTTTTGACCACTGTGTTTCTGAACAGTGTGTTTCTGGGCATTGTATTTCCGACCACTGTGTTTCTGACCAGTGTGTTTCTGGCCACTGTGTTTCTGACCAGTGTGTTTCTGACTACTGTGTTTCTGACCACTGTGTTTCTGACCATTGTGTTTCTGACCACTTTGTTTCTTACCAGGGTGTTTCTGACCAGTGTGTTTTTGACCACTGTGTTTCTGAACAGTGTGTTTCTGGGCATTGTATTTCCGACCACTGTGTTTCTGACCAGTGTGTTTCTGGCCACTGTGTTTCTGACCAGTGTGTTTCTGACTACTGTGTTTCTGACCAGTGTGTTTCTGACCACTGTGTATCTGACCAGTGTGTTTCCGACCAGTGTGTGTCTGACCACTGTGTTTCTGACCACTGTGTTTACGACCACTGTGTTTCTGACCAGAGTGTTTCAGACCACTGTGTTTCTGACTAGTGTGTTTCTGCCCAGTGTGTTTCTGACCACTGTGTTTCCGACCAATGGGTTTCTGACCACTGTGTTTCTGACCAGTGTGTTTTTGACCACTGTGTTTCCGACCATTGTGTTTCTGACCACTGTGTTTCTGACCACTGTGCTTCTAACCACTGTGTTTCTGACCACTGTGTTTGTGGCCAGTGTGTATCTGACCTGTGTGTTGCTGACCGCAGTCTTTCTGACCAGTGTGTTTATGACCACTGTGTTTCTGACCACTCTGTTTCTTACCACTGTGTTTCTGACCACTGTGTTTCTGACCCGTGTGTTTCTGACCACTGTGTTTCTGATCACTGTGTTTCTGACCAATGTGTTTCTGACCACTGTGTTTCTGACCAGTGAGTTTCGGGCCACTGTGTTTCTGACCAATGTGTTTCTGACCAGTGTTTTTATGACCACTGTGTTTTTGACCACCATGATTCTGACCACTGTGTTTCTGACCACTGTGTTTACGACCACTGTGTTTCTGACCAGAGTGTTTCAGACCACTGTGTTTCTGACT